>JADLZK010010615.1:600000-867224 GCA_015847255.1 Hyparrhenia diplandra | reverse complement strand
GCAGCAGTACACTATGCCAAAACAGCAAAAAGGAGACACCTTCCCTAGTGATGCGGAATTGAAACGCGTCACTAATATAAGATCAGTGACGGTAAATGGAACACGTCACTGAGCCCATGGCCACTAAACAAAACACGACACTAATGGCTAGTTATCAGAAACTCTTCCCAACTAGATGCATCAATGATAACAAGACATGTTATCAGCGACTCGTCTGGACGAAACACGTCACAAGTATATGACCTCGGACCCAAAATTTTTATTAAGATTGGTTAAAGCAATAGTACATTGTCCAAGCATTTCTTTATTGTGTCACTGCTGGAACATAGGTATCAAAGGATAGTGTTTCTGGATTGAGATACTAAATTGATATATATGCAACCTTTTGCTGCAGTTACAATCCTCACATTCTCTAGTTGACACAATATTTAGAAAAAAGTCAAATCAACATCAATTCACAACCTCAAATCAACATTTAGTGACACCACAAGCAACTTCTAGTGCGAACATTGGCTCTGTTAGCGACAGCACTAGCAACTGCCAGGATCAAATAGACGCAGCGCGGAGAACGTCATTACTCCCGAACTGCACAACCGATGGCAGCAGGCCAGGGCCCCCATCGCAGCCTGCGCAATAGCACGAGGATCACGAGCTTGCTTGTCGACGTACGCAAAGGACATCTATACTACGGCTTCCAAATGGAGGGAGTATATTAAATTGCATGGCTTGCTTTTTTCTAGATTGTGTAAGGTCACTATCTAGGCACAGGAACGAATCATAGAGTCATTGTCTTCTTTGTCTTCATCTTTAATCTTCAAATTTCCACACTTTAGCCTTAAATCCTAAACTTTTCTCCGCTTCTTATCAGTTTGTTCGCAATAAGCTTCATGTTTTGATTTCTGGAAAAATTCATGACTTGTTTACCCACCAAAATATCGGTTGCAGTTCTATACTTTATGATTTTAAAGTCTATCAAAAAAATAACATTCTACAATAACATGAGACAACATTATTGAGGAAGCTAATCACAAGTGCATGCATGCAAATGATAACAGCCAAATACAGGGGATACAAAAGGAAAGGAGTCGACGATATATGCGTCTTTTACCATAGTGTTTATTTTGTTTGACAATTTCTAGAAAGTTATTTATTTTGGGATGGAGGGAGTATTTCATAAAACGTGCTTTTGAATATATTTCAAATTTTTATTGGTAACATTTCATATATAGCCATATCTCTACAACATAAAAAGAACAAAGATATGTTTTTTTTTGGTGCCGGGGTCTCAGACTTGAATTCCCCATCCCGCCACCCTATAGAGAACCCGAGGACCGAAACAAATCATCCATGGGCTTGATAAAGGAAGGAATTAACCACGTAATAAAAAGGAAGGAATTAATCATGCAATAAAGAAAGGAATTAACCACGCAATAAAAAAAAATAATTACCCACACAATAAAAAGAAAGGAATTAACCACAAATAAAGGAAGGAATTAACCACACAATAAAGGAAGGAATTAACCATGTAATAAAAGGAAGGAATTAACCACCAATAAAGGAAGGAATTAATTCACATGTTACATATACGCACGCAATACAAAAATATTAAGAAAGGAAAACATTTCTTCTTATCACAACCTACAACTCAAGCGATCCTAGAGAAGGGATTTTCCACGCCCTGAATCGGGACGGCACGACGCTGTTCATCTCCGAATTGGCCGGCGTCTCCCCTGCATTGCGACGGCTGCTACCTTCTCAACATCACGCCGCTGAATCCTCGGGCGCCCGGAGGGGCGCACCAATGGAGGACTTTTCTAAGACCATGTTCAATAAGGCCGAGCCACAACCATCAACATCCTTCCCTACTCGCACTTGTCTTCGCCTCTAAATCCAACTACAAGGTGCATTGCTCATGAGCCTACTACACGGCCTCTCCGGTTTTGTATGTCTCCGCTTGCAGCCATCCCGTTAGATCGGGTCCCACGCTTAGAAGTATTTGCCAATTTTGGTTTTCATCAATTATGATTTAGATTTTTGTAGCAAACCCTCATCCAAGCCAATTATTAACACCATGGAGTCATGAATAACAGTCATTGCAAAGAGGAGGAAAGAACCTTTTTGATGCCATACTGGATTGCAAATTTCTTAAATAGATGCCTTAAAAATCTATAACGGATGACAAGAAATTGATTGTTGTCAATGAGTACTCAAGTTCATTGTGTTACTTTCACAAAACTTGTTTGTATTAATTGTCACTTTAATATCATTATTGAATTTCGTGTTATTGTTATCTAATCATGCGATCCATATTTTTTTATAAAATTTAGTTATCAAATAGCAACACACGGGCATTTAACTATCTTGAAAAAAGTCTATAATATAGAGTGTGTAAGCCTCACGATGTTGCGGATTACTAGACTGTGTTAATTTTATAAACTTTTATTTTTTTTATTAAATGTCATTTTAACCCGTATTTAATTACATAGTATTGTAATTTTATCATGCGATCAATGTTTTTAGTATAAAAGTTTAGTTATCCCGTAGCAACACAAATTCTACTAGTTGAGTATTAATGTTATGATATGTTTATATTAAGGGCCGGGGGTCTCAAACTTGAATTCCACTTTAGACCCTAGAGAAATGAGGACCGACAATGGCCACTTTAGGCTTGTTCTTGAGGATGAAAGAGTCAAAGAAAGCCAATTTTTTTAATATATTTTAAATTATACTTTTGAAAAATATTTGTTCAATTAAACTATACTAATACCACCCGATTGAGGCTTTGGAAAGTGCTTACCACTGATTCAACCGTGCGGAAAAGTACTTACCACCAATATTGATATGACATTCACATGTTTATCAAGATGGCTTTAAACAAAAATATTATGAACTATAAAATTATTGCCTTCAATTACTGCCTAGGAGGACAAGCATCACAGACCTTTAATTATTGCCTTGCGGTCGGCGCTGTCCACATTGGAATTGGCATCGCACGCTAAATTGCCTTTGTTATGCTCGCCGGAAGCCCAACTTTTCGTATGCACCAATGGCTTTTCTAAGACCATGTTCAATAAGGCCAGCCTCAATGCATGATTTACCTTCCGTTTTCAAAAGCTGAAACTTATCAAGAAATGGTATCTCTCAATGAATAGTTTCACTACACGGTTTTGTATGGTTATTTAGCCTCATGTGAGTCCCACAGCTCTCTCTCCCGTTTTCCTTCCCTTTCCCCGACGTGCTTTTCCCTTCCGCACCCTTTGGCCGATGGAGCCGATGGAGCTTGTGTCCGGGGAGCTGCGCCGGCGGACTTCCTTGTGCTTGGCGTGGCGAAGGAGATGGTGGACGGAGTGGGAAACCACCGCCCTGGCGTCGGCTTGCCCGGTCCGCGGGATGGCTTCATCGGCGGCTCGTAGCGGGCAGCGCGCCCAACGGCTGAGGGAGGCGTGGGCCGAGGAGCAACGCCGCGAGGAGGAGGAGGAGCCGGGCGCCGCCGGGGCTCGCGGGCCGGCCGAGATGCCCTTATCGGCGAGAGGGATGCGGCGGAGGGGATGGGGAATGCGCGGGTCGCCTTTCCGGCGCCGGTCGGATGGAGTTGACTAAATTTAGATTGTCTGGTTTTACCGTGTCGAGCCCAAAACCACAATATAGCTTCTATGTTTAGGTTTTCATTGTTGGAGACAAAGTCTTAGTACGTCCCGCGGGGCCGCCGCACGATCGCGAACGAAAAGAGGCCACCGTCTCGCTGAGCGCGCCCCCGACGCCGCACTGCCCCGTGCCCTGCGGTGCTCTGGCCCGATGCCGGCGTTACCGCGCCCGAAGCCCGCAGCCGCCTGGCCCGCTGAGCGCATCCCCGACGCCACGCCGTCCCCCACGCCCGCAGCGCCATCCGCTGAGCGCGTCCCCGACGCCAAGGCTGTCCCCGCGCCCGCGGTACTCCCACCTGCCGCCGGGCGGAGCCACGCCCGTGCACGTAGCTGAAACGCTGGCGGGCCTCCGCAAATCTCCGTCCCGCGGCGGGGCGGAGCCCGCGCACCGGGCGGAGCCGGGCTCGCAAATCGCGACGCCAAGCGGTGCCCACGGGCCAGCGGAGCCGCACCCGTGGCGGGCGGCGCTCGCCACCATGGTGACCCGGCGGAGATAGAGAAGAAAAGTCATGATGAAACCAAGGAATGGCCTCAGTGCAGGTTTCACGACGTTTCCGAAGTTTTGGAAACAGTGCGGATACGATTCGTGGCCATGAAACGAATCCATTCTCTCTCCTCCCAGTTTCATGCCAAAAGGTGATGTGGCACCCTATTAATTGTGCATGAAATCCCCATGAAACCCCATTGAGACTGTCCTAATAGAGCCAAGTGCTTGGCTATTAATCAAGTTGCAAGAGCCAAGTTCTATAATAGTGATTTTTTATTTATCTATAAGAAACATTATTATTGTTAGTTTTACCCATGTCCCACATTTTCTATCCTAATTCTCCTCATATTCACTTGTTGCTTCCATGCTCAGCTTGATCCACCACTACATATGCATCCGTGGTCAGCTTATTGCTTGCATGAGAGCTAAGCTCTCCTTTCTCTCCTTCTTTCACTCTTCCACATCAGTATTTGCCTAGCTATAAGTCAATTATTATACCTGCTCTAAGAGTATTCTCAAGGAGCAGCTCCGAGCTAGCTATTCTCTGATGTGGATAAGAGAGAAGTAGTGAAGTACAAAGCTCGTCTCTAGCGATGAACAGGTTGCTGAGCTCGCACAGTTTGCCCTGAAATGTTAGTCTCTGCCTTTCGGACCCACATTCATTAGCTGTACAGCTAGCAAAGTTTTTATTATTTCATTCTTACAGGTCAGCTGGTGGTTTACATGGTGCTGTTGAAGACTCCCTAAGCTGAATGGTACAAAACTAATACCAAAGTAAAAGACGACCGAAAGATGGAACGACCGATCCACTTCACAAAGGTTGGTGCCCAATGGGAACGCCACACCAGTTTTGACTGTGTGCTCTGTATAAACGTCACGGAAGAAACACTGCATCATCTCTTCTTCCGTTGTTCTTTGGCTAGTAGCTGCTTGAACATTGTAAACTTCCACTTAACTGAGGATCGCTTTCATTTTCAAGTATTTGAAATCTCAAAAGGCAGTTTAGCTTGGCCGCCATTCTTCATGGATATTTTTATTGCGCCGTGTTCATCTTCAAAGCAATCCAGCCAGACTCACCAAGGTGCAAGTATGGGTTCATCAAGGAAATTTCTCTGTTTGCTACATACTGCCTTTTAGTCGTGTGGATAAAGAGTCTTTTGTTACCAGCTTTTATTTCCTTGTCTTCTTTTTTGCCTCTTGCATTGAACTTTTCCTTTGTTGTCCTATCCTTTCTTTGGCTTCTTTCTTGTAGTTTGGATCTGTTTTATATACTCCCTTCATCACAAAATAAGTGTACTTTTTAAAATCGAGAGACAAATAATACCATTATAAAATTACATATATACCCCTACCTATAAAAAGGTAAGGCAACATGTAATAATTGCACATTGGCAAAAGACAAACTTGCAAAAGGTACTAGTTCTAAAAGGGTACATTTATTGTTGGAAAATTTTTGAATACTAGAAATTTACTTATTTGGAGACGAGCGGGTATGTTTTATTAGTATTAACCAATACGGACTTTAATTAGTTGCCCCTCCTCTTTCCTTATAAAAATGCACATGTGCGTGCATCGATGTCTATGCTGTACCCGTTGGACGACGAGCGTGGTGATCGCCATGGAGGTGCTCTCCGCTGGCGGGCCTAGAGGCAAGAATTCTCGAGTTTCCCATTTCGCAGTGCCTCCAAGGACCAAGGGCGGTGTGCTTCAAAAGTATACCCAGGAATCACGAAAAAGCCGAATGGTACTGTTTGCAAGCAAAGAATGTGTCATCATTTTCTGAAATTTGGGGAGCTCAATGTCAAACAAAGTGGGACTGCATCCATGTGAACATATAGTGACACCACCATTTTTCTGTCGGGACCTCCGCAAGCCGAGGCCATTTTCCTCGCCAACATCCAATGGGGAGATGACTTGACGACGGGCAGTACCTACCCCTTTATTTTCTCTTAGAATCTCTATATGCACTGATTTATCAAGCTGCTCACATGGCATATATAGCCAAATCTCCTGTCCTTTTCACCTCAAATTTCCAGTTTTGTCGTGTGTTGAGCATGATCGGGCATTTCTTTCCCCGTCTTCGTCCCGCTTTAGTATCCTTGTCCCAATAATTGGTGTTCATCCAAAGTGATCTGATCCTAGCATAATAAAAAATTCACCATGTCAACAAAAAAATATTCAGATGGTGTATTTACCAAGACACCAAAGAAACACCCATATCTGCAAATAAATTCTTAGAGGGGGCATCTTAGACGTCACATGCAAAAATGGACATCCTATAAGACCCACCTAAGCAAGGGATCAGCCCATTTATATAGTAGGATTAAGTCTATTTTGACCCCCAACTATCATTAGTAAAAGTTTTTAATTATCATTGATCATAATATGATCCATTATAATTTTAAAATTATCATTAATAAAAAAGTTCAATAGTATGAACTAGGATAATATCCTAGGTGGCTCAAACCATGCACCGGCAGTGATACAATAACTTTGCCGGTTAAAGATAAGAACCCATAATGATATTCCAATGCTAGGTTGTGGCTTGACCTAGTATCGCCAAAATAATATCACTATAATATCACTTTGCCCGACTTTTGTTTGAGCCAGCAATATAAGATCAAATTTGTAGCTTGTTATTTTGTTATATTACCTTTGATTCTCATGCTTGTTCTTTGTCATTTTAGAGAGTATTCCGCATAAATATTTCATAACCTAATATATAAAAAATCCAATAAAAGTGTAGATAAATATTTCATTGCACATAAATATTATCAATAAGTAAATCTAAATATATAAATTTTTGCACAAACATGCTAAAAGATAAAGTAATTTATTATATCCATTTTTGGCGCCACAACTCTTGCCTTGTCTAACTTTGGCACTTCAATTATCAAAACCGTTCAATTTTGATCTCTCGAGACAGTTGTGAGAGGTTTTCGATGGCTCTAGGCTCCAAAATTGAACCATTTTGATTGTTCATTTGTTAAAGTTAGATGGTTCACCCACCAAAATATCGGTTGCAGTTCTATACTTTATGAGTTTTAAATTTATCCAAAAAAATAACATTCTACAAAAAAAGTGAGACATTATTGAGGAAGCTAATCACAGGTGCATGCATGCAAATGATAACAGCCAATAAATACGGGAGATAAGAATGAATTTCTAGCAACTTTAGGATAGATTTGCAAAGATGATAAAAGACCATGCTACCCCTCATTAAACTGTTGAATCTTAATTACTCTCCGCTACCAAGAAGTCTAATTAAGTAGTGTTGTTTCGAGTATCCAATAACAGCGTAGGAGAGAGGTGTTTTGTTAAATGCAACCAAGACTACGAGAGATATTAATGTGGATCGGTGGACCACTCATCTCTAGAAATTGATTCTTTTGGAGACAAATTTTTAACGTAGAAATTGATTCTTTTAGGGACGGAGGGAGTACAAAAGGAAAGGAGTCGACGATATATATGCGTCATTACCACAATCATTATTTTGTTTGAAAATTTCAATAAAGTTATTTATTTTGGGATGGAGGGAGCATTTCATAAAAAGTGCTTTGGAATAATATTTCAAAAATTTATTGGTAACATTTCATATATACCCAAATGGAGTATTAATGTTATGATATGTTTATATTGAGGGGTCTTGACTTTAATTCCCGCTCTAGACCCTAGAGAAACGAGGACCGACAATGGCCACTGGGCTTGTTCCTGAGGTTGAAAGAATCAAAGAAAAACCAAAGTTTTTTATATATTTTTTAAATTAGTCTTTTTGAAAAAAATATTTGTTCAAATAAACTATAGTAATACCACCAATTGAGGCTGTGGAAAGTGCTTACCACTTATTGAACCGGCGGAAAAGTGCTTACCACCTATATTGATATGACATTCAGGTGTCTATTGTAGACCTGTACATTAAATTGAATATTTAGCTATCAAGATGGCTTTAAAACGAAAATATTATAAACTATAAAATTATCGCCTTCAATTATTGCCTAGGAGGACAAGCATGATCTAGACGGACCTTTAATTATTGCCTTCCAGTCGGGCGCTTGTTGGGATCTAACTTTGATTCTCAAAAAACTTTCATCCCGAAACTTTGAAGTTGCGAGAAAGTATCAAATGGAACCATCGAGGGACAAAGAAGATGGCGAAGTTGACTTCAGTAAAAGTAAGAGTTTCACCAAACCAGGTCAAGATTCTACAAACGAAACCCGCGAAGATGGCGGAGACAACTTCACGGACGTAGGCTTCGCTAAAAAAGAGCTTCATGACAAGAAACTAAAACGAAGAAAAATAAGACCGGAAGGTATTGGGCGAAGATGATAGCGTCGGCTTCGCCAAGATTCAAGAAACACCGTAACCCAATATTTCTCAAGAAGATGATGAAGATAGCTTCGCTAGATTGACAAGTCTTAGATTGTTTCGAATGTAAACTTTTGTATTACTCTAAACTTCCGAAGTCAAGGTCCCCTATAAATACCCCCCCGACATTCTCAGAAAAAGGGCATGTAAAAATGGCCATTTTGTAAACCGTTTTCCATCAATAAAGTGTTGAGCTGTTATTTCACCCAACATCTTGGCGCCCACCGTTCGGTGTGTGTCTCGGTTATTCCCCACGACCATCTAGGCCCATGGCGAGACCCCAAGAGCAAGACAAAGAATCGTCAACGAAGAAAGATCTACGGAAGACGGAGTACCTCAAACAAGCGAAGACAACTTAACAAGAGAAGAACTTCCCCAAGAAAACAATGAAAGCGAAGAATTGCGAAGACTCAAAAGTCTAGAAGAAGAATTGAACAAGAAAGAAAAAGAACTCGAAGCTTGCAGACTCGAAACCAGAGAGAAAACTCAAAACAAATAATAGAAGAAGTGAAGCCAAAATTAGAAGATTGAACAAAGAACTTGACAATCAAGAAAACAAAGTCACAATCCGCGGATGAACCAAGTTCAACAAATAAAAGCAATCAAGATAAAGAAAAGCTTGCAAACACAATAGATCCAGAATCTCCACTATCAATAGATTTACAAATGGCAAAATGGCCAAAAGGCTTCAAGTTCAACATTATCCCAACATACGAAGGATTATCGGACCCAAGACAATTCCTCATGAGCTTCGAAGCCACAAAGGTGGAATCCGAGGAGGTGATGATACAACTCTAGCAAAAGCCCTCATAATGGCAATGAAAGGATCAACCCAAAAGTGGTATTCTTCGATCAAGCCAAGATCAATGAAAACTTGGGAACAATTGAGAACAACTTTACTAGTTGACTTTCAAGGATTCCAACACATAGGGCTAACAAGCGCCGATTTGTTTGACATCAAGCAAGACCCAAAAAGAGCCAATAATCCAATATTACAAAAGATTCATCCAAATGAAGACTAAAATCCCAAATGTTCCAGATGAAGTCGTCATTATAGAAGCTATCAGAGGCCTCAGAGCTAGACAATTGTCTTCGCATCTAAGAAGAGAAAGACCCTCAGCAGTTGCACAACTTTATGAAGAATTTCAAAAGTACGCAAGATCAGATGAAGACTACAGAAAAAGAATTGATGAAGAAAACGGCCAAAGAAATCAAGCGAAGCCAAACAATCGGTTCAGATCTCGAACTTCGAAAGTGAAGACATTATCAATATCAGCCCCCACTTCACATCAACCAAATAAACAACGAACAAAGTGGAGAAAACATTCCAACACAAAACAATCGGCAAGTCAATTTCGAACAAAAATTATAACAACAATCAGAGAGGGGGATTCAATCAATCAAGATTCGGAGAAAGAAGAATTTTAAAGCCGGAAGAAATGTATTGCATTGTACATGGCAAAGGGGCTGGTCACACATCGAAGATGTGCCCAATGGTCAAGAAAAGTATTGAACAAGTCCAACAAGAAAACAAGTTGATGGAAAATCAGAGATCAATCAATCACCTAGCACAAGCAAGCTCATCCTAGAACCAAGGATATTATAATCCAAACTTCAATCAACAAATGCTGCCAGGACCACCTCCAATTTACAACCTGTCAACCACTAGCAATGGCTCCACCTCAATGGGGACAAATGCAAATGTCACAAACCGAGGCTTCGGTAGCAAACAATGTCATAGGCAATCAAAACAACAATTCCCCCAAGCAATTTCAACAAAGAAACACAATAATGCCAAGCGAGGCGTAATAATGACAATATGTGGGGGAAACAGCATAGAGCATGCAAATAACAATGAAAGAAGAAATTATTTCCGAAGAGTCAACTCAATATCAATGGAGGGTCCATTCAAAAAGACAAGGTGGTCACACCAACCCATCATATTCACAGAACAAGACATGAAGCTTAAAGACTATCCACACATGGATGCAATGGTAATCGAAGCCAACATCGAAGGATGGGATGTTTCAAAAATTCTGATAGACGGAGGCAGCTCCGCAGACATTTTGTTCTCGTCAACTTTCGATGCAATGCACATCGACAGGAAAAATTTGGGAAGAGCAGAACACCCACTAGTTGGCTTCGGTGGAAAAGGATAAATTCAATTGGAAGAATCGTGTTGCCAGTGTCATTCAGAACTCCAAACAATGCAAGAATAGAACAAATCACCTTTGATGTGGTAGAAATGCACAGCCAATACAATGCAATCTTCGGAAGAGGAAGTTTGAATGCCTTTGAAGCAGTAATCAATTACTCATATCTCTCGTATGAAGATTCAAAAGAATCAATGGTCCAATCACAATACACGGAGACCAAACCGAAGCTAGAAACATTGAAAAGATTCAACTCCGGCTCAAAATAACATTCACACAATCAAACAAGATGGAGAAGAAGAAGTCAAAACAGAAAACGCGAAGCCCCAAAAGAAAGTCAGAACTTGTACGAAGAAAGAAACAAAAAGCATACCACTGGACCCAATGATAAACGATAGAGAAGTCACCATTGGCAAAGATTTAACCGAAGAAGAAGAAAACAAACTCATGAATTTTCTGAGAAGCAATCAAGATGTCTTCGCTTGGTCAGCAAAAGACTTAGAAGGCGTAGCGAGATAATCATAGAACACAAAGTTAAATGTTGATCCAAACATCAAGCCAAAGAAACAAAGGCTAAGAAAATTATCCGAAGACGTAAACAATTGCAAAGCAAAAACGTAAGTGCAAAAGATTGTTAGACGCAAAAAGTAATAAGAGAAGTCCAATTCACAACTTGGCTAGCAACTATAGTCATGGTGAGGAAAAAGAATATGAAATGGAGAATGTGCATAGACTTCACAGATTTAAACAAAAGCTTGTCCCAAAGACAACTTCCATCTTCCAAGGATCGATACCCTAGTGGATCAAGCCACGAGAAGTGAAATGCTAAGTTTCCCCGGATTGCTTTTCTAGATGTCATCAAATCTACATGAAAAAAAGAAGACGAAGAAAAAACAAGCTTCATTACTCCATTTGGAACTTATTGTTCCCAAAGAATGGCAGAGGGGCTTCGCAATGCCGGATCAAGTTTCATCAGAATGACTTCGGTTGCTTTGAAGGATCAAATTGGCAACAACTTATTAGCTTATGTGGATGACATCATCATAAAAAGCAAGAAAAGAGAAGACCATATTCAAGACTTGCAACAAACTTTCTCAAACCTTCAAAAAGCTAATTTGAAACTCAATCCCGAGAAATGCACCTTCGAGTACAAAAAGGGAAAATTCTAGGGTGCATAGTTTCAAAGAAAGGGCATTGATCCAAATCCGAGAAGATAAAGGCGGTCATGAAAACACAAGTTCCAAAGAACATCAAAGACATCCAAAAATTAACCTAAGGTTGGCTTCACTGAACAATTCATTTTGAAATCTACGTAAAAAAGTTTCCCAATCTTCCAAGCACTAAAGGGCTCAAACAAAAATTTTGCCTCGGGGACAAGAACAACAAGATGCATTTGAGGATATAAAAAGTATCTTTCAAATCCAACAACTTTGACAACTCCGATCCCGATCAAGAATTACTATTATACATCTCAAAGATCTCAAACATTTGTAAGTGCGCTCTAGTTCAAGAAAAAAGAAAAGGAACATACAAAGAAACAAGAGCCGCTTTACTTTGTTTCCGAAGCCTTATCGAGATCAAAGGTGACCTATTCGAAATAGAAAAGATAGCTTATGCAGTCCTCATGGCAACAAGAAAGTTGAAGCACTACTTTCAAGCACACAAAGTGAGAATACTAACAAGTCACCCACTCAAAGATGTATTGCAAAGTTGCAAATCATCGAAAGGCTTCGAAAATGGGCGCCAGAAATTTCCCAAGATTCATTGAATTTGAAAAAGAACGCAATCAAGTCACAAGTTCTAGCAGATTTTATCACGATTGGACTCGACAACAAATCCGTAAGATCAAAAAGAAACTCAAGAATGGACTCTCACTTGCCAAGAATGGACAATCAATTGTGATGGGGCCTGGGGCTCCTCCGAGCCGGAGTAGCCGCAATAATAACTTCGCCCTTAGGGATAAAGATGAAATATGTCGCAAGATTGGAATTTTGATGTACAAACAACATCGCAGAATATGAAGCAAGATCGGGGGCTTCGCAAGGCAAGAGCAATGGGAGTCTAGAAAATCTTGATCAAAATAGATTCTCAAGTTGTAGCAGGACATGTGGAAAAAAGCTACAAAGCAAAAGATCCAAAGCTAGCAAAATATTTGCAACACATAAGAGATCAAGAAAACACTTTGAAGGTTTCACAAAGAAGAAGCATCTCAAGAACAAATAATGAAGAAGCCGATGAAATTGCAAAGGCAAAGAAGACAAAAGTGAAATTACCGCGGATGTTTTCTATCAAATTCTAAATGTAATCATCAATCATGGCGAAAAATGGAGGAACCAAGACACATCCATATCATAGAAAGCGAAGATTGGAGATCATCCATAATAGCCTTTTTGAAAGGTTTCTATGAGTCGAAAAACGAAGTCGATGAAATAAGAATGAAGCACAAGACAAGAAATTACAAGCTCAACAACAATCAACTTTTCAAACATGGCATTTATGAACCATTGCTCAAATGCATCGCAGCGAAGAAGGAAAAGAGCTATTACAAGAAATCCACAATGGCACGTCGCGAACTCATGCAGGCCCAAGAGCCATAGCAGAAAAAAGCCTTCGACAAGGATTCTATTGGCCAACAAATCGAAAAGATAGCAAAGATATAATCAAAACTTGTCACAACTGTCAAATTTCCGCAAACAAGACAAATGCTCCAAATAACCCAATTCAACAAATAGAGCCAACTTGGCCACTTGCAAGATGGGGAATCGATATCGCCGGAAATTACCACCAACTCAAGGCAACTATCAATATGCGCTTTGTAGCGATCGAGTATTTCACAAAAAGTGGATTGAGGCGAAAGCCTATAACAAACATGTCATCCACAACAATGAAGAAATTTCTATGGCAAAACATCATTTGCAGATTCGAGTCCCAAGACAAATAACTTTGGACAATGGCACTCAATTTGATAGCGAAGACTTCTCGAGAATATTGTTCAAGTCTCGAATACAACTTTGCTTCGCTTCAGAAAAATACCCTCAATCAAACGGTTCAGTTGAAAGAGCAAAAATGGAATCATTTGCATTGGAATTTCAAAAAAATGGTGGGATTACCAAAAGACAAATGGGTCAAAGAATTACCAAGAATAGTTTGGAGCCATAACACAACTACAACAAGATCCACAAAGTTTACTCCATTCAAGCTATTATATGGAGATGAGGCAATGTCCCTAGAAGAAATATAGTTTGAAGGACCAAGATTGAATGTGCAAATGATAGCGAAAGAAGATCAATGAACAAGCAAAGATTTGCTTGAAGAAGAAAGAAATCGTGGCATTGCAAAATCTAAGCAAGTATCAAGAAGAAACAAGAAAATGGTACAACAAGAAAGTAGTGAAGAGAGAGCTTCAAAAGAGAGACTTCGTTTTAAAAAGAAAGAGAAATGAAGATACAATCGGCAAATTTCAACAAAAAAGTGGGAAGGATCATTTGTGGTATCAAGAACAAACAGAGGCTCATACCACTTGGAGAATTTGAAGGGAGAAGAGCTGAGTCACACTTGGAACATCAAGGACCTTCGCAAGTATTACCCTTAGAAGAAATTTCACCTTGTAAATATGTAAAAAGTAGATTTCATTTCCAGCAATTTTTACATTCCATATTGTAAAAAAGAGTCGCACTCTTTTTTCCATTCAGGGGGAAGCCCTTCGCAGGTGAGTGGTTTTTTAGCGAGGCGGACTCTATTGTAAATTCTCATATCAAATATAAATGAGAACGTAGTTTCCCCGAAAAAGGCTCATACTAGTCGCAACAATTTTTTTTCTTTTCACGAAGAGCAAAAAAAGTGCTCTTACATCGGCATATCTATTAAAACTAAAAATAGGTGCAATTTTTTCAAAAAAAAAAAAAAAAAATTGCTACCTATATAAATTCTCTAAGGAGAAAAATTTGACTTCGAAACGAAGTCTTCGCTCCCACTTCGCGCAAAAAGGAAGCGGACGACGTTTCAAAATTCTCTAAGGAGAAAATTTTGACTTCGAAATGAAGTCTTCGCCCCCACTTCGCAAAAAAAAGGAAGGGGACGACGTTTCAAAATTCTCAAAGGAGAAAATTTTGACTTCGAATGAAGTCTTAAGCCCCCACTTCGCAAAAAAGGAAGGGGACGGCGTTTTAAAATTCTATAAGGAGAAAATTTTGACTTGAAACGAAGTCTTCGCTCCCCACTTTGCAAAAAGGAAGGGGACGACGTTTCAAAATTCTCTAAGGAGAAAATTTTGACTTCAAAACAAAGTCTTCGCTCCCACTTCGCAAAAAGGAAGGGGACGACGTTTCAAAAATTCTCTAAGGAGAAAATTTTGACTTCAAAACAAAGTCTTCGCCCCACTTCGCAAAAAGGAAGGGGGACGACGTTTCAAAATTCTCTAAGGAGAAAATTTTAACTTCAAAACGAAGTCTTCGCTCACACTTTGCAAAAAGAAGGGAACGACGTTTCAAAATTCTCTAAGGAGAAAAATTCGACTTCAAAACGCGAAGTCCAAGCGTTCACACTTCATAAAAAGGGAAGGAGACGATGTTTCAAAATTCACTAGGGAGATAATTTCAACTTCAAAACAAAAAAAAGATAATCATACAACAACTTTCATCCTCAAGCTGTACAAAACAAAAAATATAAACTCGTAACAATAATATTTTTTAGTCCTTTCAAGCACAAAGTTAAAACAATCACACACAAACATCAGATTGCAACAATTTTGAAAATCAAAAGAAAAAAATCGTTATCCTCGGAGGCAACACTAGTTGCTTTGCCTCACTCAATATATCTTTTACAACTTCGTCAATTATTTCATTTACCTCATTCCGCAAGTTAACCCGAAACAAAGCTTGGAGAAGTGCTCGAACAAGATGACTGAAAATAAAGAACAAACACATCGTTACATCCCAAAAAAGTTTCATGCTAAAAATAAGACACGTGAAACAAACATACCTGCCCGAAAAGCACTAAAATCAACAACTCGAGGCATTTTATAACCGGTTTTTGACTTAAAATTTTCAAACTTGTCCACAACAAATGTTTCAAGGTTCGCCTCACCAACATCTTCGCAATAATCTAGAAATTCACGAGTTTAGAACACAAAGTTACCCGTCAAAATCATTAGTGGCATTACAAAGAACAACATCCTCGTAGGGCTTCGCTTGAGGAACCTGCGCGGGATGTATCATAATTAAAAAGAAAGTTAATACACTTACACAAGTTTTCAACATTCAACTTCCTCACAAACACTCAAAAGAAAAAAAACTAAAACTAAAGTCTAGAGATCTCGTTCACGAACATCATCATCTCTGGCACTCTTCGCCTCTTCCTCCATCCGCTTCTTCAAAAAGTCCTCCTCCCGAGCAATACGTTCCTCAAGCTAGTAAGTTTTAATAACAAATACCAAATCAAAAGCACAAACAAAAAACAAACATCTATCGAAGATCAAACTAACTAACCTTATCCATCTTTTCTTTCACCTTCTTCGGAACAAAGGTGCTCCCTCGCCACATTGGCACCAATATTCTTCAAAAACCTTCTTGCAAAAGAAGTTGAGTTCGAGAAGAAATCTGTTTCACTACTTCGAAGTGAATTTAAAATCATTGCTATGAAGGTCTTGTAAAGTGGATCGCCTTGCTTCTGCATCATATGAAATAGTGCCCGAGTGGCGTACATAACACTAGAATCAGCGGAGGTCTGAACGACCACATGCAGGTCTTCATACTGACGACACAACCAGCTGAAAAAAGGGTCAAATTCACCCAACTCCCAACATGGGTCCTCTGGCTTCGCACCCCACTTCTCATAGCTGTTCTTACAAAGTTCCCACATCCTGTTGAACTTGCTAAGAAAGAACTCGTCCATTTCCTTCTTCTTCTTCTCAAAATACGAGTTTTCCCTAGTAAGTCTAGCAATTTCAACCTTTGAAGCATCAATTTCTTTCTGCTTATCTTCAATCAGAGCCATCGCACTTATGTACTTCCCCTCCATGGTATGGTAGTCATCAACAGCTGACCCTCTCTCTTGCTCTTTCTTTGCAAGCTGTAGTTTAAGAGACTGAATCTCTTCTTTTAAAGCTTTCTCACGAAGGGCAGATGCTGTTGCACTGTCTTCCAAAGATTTTCGCAAACTTCGCTGCAAAAGAACACCCTACAAAAAGAAAAAAAAAGCAGAAAAACATAAACCAAGTCACTTCGCAGTTATAAAAGTTAAAATCTCAAGACACTTCATCTTCGCGGAAACCAAGACAACAAAATATTACCTTATACATTAAAGAAAGTCCAGCATCAGCATGTTCAAGAGGATCCTTCTTCGCCGGTTACGCCCGGCGTCGAACAAAAAATGCATCATCAATACATTTCGATAATTGAAGCTCCGGCTTCTTCGGCATCATCCAAGTTTGTCAACACCAATTCCAATAAATTTATAAGCATCTAAATTAACACCTTCTTCATGACAAAATTTCAAGGCGTTCTCGACAAAGATCGAAATGAACCTCGACGAAGCCTTAGCAATCCCTTCCGGAACTTGAGGAGTAGGTCGCTCTTGTAAAACTTCTTTCATAGCACCAACATTGACAACTTTATCTTTCGTGGATGTCGAAGCATCGGGAAAATAATCAACTTCAAAGTCAAAACAAAAACACCCAAGGATCAACAAAGTTAGATATTCAAATACAAATATATATAAAAAAGAGAGAACAAACAAAAAACAAAGCAAAAATTTGACTCACCAACTTGTTCTCCTTCTTTTAAAGGACAAGGTATTTTCTCCTGTGCCCCAACATTGACAAAAGAATCAGCTAAAACGACTTCACCGATCAGCCTCTCCGCTTCAACATCCACCACATCGTCAAAATCATCAAAAGAAATAAACGCAGCTTTAGTTCCTTTTCGTGAAGAGATTTCTTGATAGTTTCGATAAGCTTCGCGAGCTCTCTCTTTGCCGCTTTTTCTAAAAAACAAAACATCAAAAATTCAACTTCGCTAAAAAATATTCAACTTCGCAAAAAATCACGGTTCAAGATACTAACCACCATCTTGAGTCGCGACCACCTTCGCACGCACTCCGAACCAAAGACCCACGTTTTCTTGAAGGTTTCTCAACACGTTCACCAAAAACACTAGCCTCCTCGGTCTTCTCGGGAACTTTTTTCTTCCATAGATTTTTCAGCAGTTTCGATGAGCAGGAGCCTCGGAAGGATTCCCCGAAGTTAACGTTACATTAACGTTAGAATCATGAACATCCCGAGCCAACTTCGCCAATCCAGCAAAACGGCCCGGGCGAAGGTACTCAGAGGTCCTAAAACACTTCTATTAGCACAACCTGGAAGAATTGCAGGAGTTGACAATCCAAACCTTGGAGAGGAGGGAGTAGAGGTACCAGCCGGAGTAGCATCGAGGCATACTAACTTCTTCGTGCAATCCCGCACCACTAGAAGTGCCTAAGTTTTGTAAATAGCCCGCGAGAGGGAGTCAACAACGAAGGCGTCAAACCAAAAGAGAAGCAAACACTAAACTAATTTTTCTCACCTCAAGGTCATGAAGGGAAGTACCCATCAAATCAGCATCAACTCCCTCACTGTCGATAAATCAATAAGAGATTGCAAATCTATCTTTTTGCTTCTTAGAAGCCGGTGACTTTTTAGTCGACTTCGCGGATGGCTTCAGCAGAACCTTAGCCGGCCGCTTTTCGATTTCACTTCGCTTCCTCTTTCCAACAGCCTTGGTTTCTTTATCCTCCTTAGAACGAGAATAAGCGGCGGTGGACGCTTCTTGTAAGTAATATTTGCAATTTCAAAAGTCCCGTTTAACCTCACATAGTCGGCACCAATAATCTCATCCATAAAAGTCCTTTCTTTTTCATATACTTTCCAAGCGAGATCACGGGCCTTAGCCTCCACAAATTGGACAAAATCCTCGTCCTCATCATACTTCGCGAGTCTAGTAGCTTCTTTATCCGGGTAAAGATAAGTCTACCCTCGAGACTCTTTGGTATAAAACCCGGACAAATTCCCAGCCCTTGCGAAGCGGCCAAACCCGAGCTCCAATATACTCTTCGACAAGGTCACGAGTACCTTGTTGCGAAGCCACAAGCTTGAAAACTTTCAAGCACTCCACCGCAGACCTTGTGTTAAGATGTTCAGGTTTACAAGTAAATTGCGCTCTATGCATTCTGGCAGCCAAAGGATACCTCTTAACAACGGCCTTCTTCGCCTTGTCACGCTCTTCAACCATTGGAACTTTATGATAAAACCAAAATTTGAACCAGTTATCCGCCCATTTATTCTTTGCGGCCGAGCAATCTGTTTAGCTCAGCGAGCAGTCTTGAAGTTGCAACAACCAAAAGTACTTGATAACCTTACGTCCATCAATCATCTTATTGCGAAACCGGCAATGTAACTCATGAAGAGCACAGAATGCGTTGATGTCGGGTTGCACATTCTCGCCGCCTTTGCCGCCCGATAAAAACTGAAAGCCAAACTATAGCATTAGGCGTCAAGTGGTGCATCTCGACGTTATAAGCCTTCAGCACATCTTCAATAAAATCTTGACAAGGGAAGCGAAGCCTAGCACTAAAGTGATCCTTAAACACCACACATTCATCAGGCTTTGGCTTCGGTGTGGTCTCACTAGGATCTGGGACGCGGTATTGATCTTTCTTAAGAATCCCAAATTTAACCATATTCTCATAATCTGAACTTTGCATTTTACTGGCCCCGAAGACAAGTGAAATTCCGTCGTCTACAACCAATTCGACTCGATGCGGACACCCCGCTCAAACCATCATCAGATTTTGTTTCTAAATCTTCAGATTCTTCTTGGGAAAGCAAAACCTTCTGTTCTTCTTCGGCCATGACTAAAACAACAAACTAAATTATAAGCAAAAGACTAAACACGAGACTCAAAATAACTTCGGTGTAGAGATCACCTCAAGTTAGAGATGAAAAACTTCGCAACAAAAAGCAACTTCACTGCAGTAAGAGCCTTTGCTACAAATTTTGGCTTCGCGTCGCTAGAAAAAATTTCAAAAAGGTGGCCCCTCTTCGAAAAGATGAAGAAAACAGGGGGGGTTCCTTCGCTATTTATAGACCCAAACAGTCAAATAGTCAAACTAGCCATAAAAAAAAAAAAAGTTCAACTTCAAAGTCCGGGACGACGCGTTTCTAATACAAAGTTTTCATAAAACTTGTTCGTGGGATTCATGCCTTTGAAGTCGGCCTTAAAGCCCACGAGGGGCTGCTGTTGGGATCTAACTTTGATTCTCAAAAAACTTTCATCCCGAAACTTTGAAGTTGCAGGAAAGTATCAAATGGAACCATCGGAGGACAAAGAAGATGGCGAAGTTGACTTCGCGTAAAGTAAGAGTTTCACCAAACCAGGTCAAGATTCTACAAACAAAACCCACGAAGATGGCGGAGACAACCCCATGGGATGTAGGCTTCGCTAAAAAGAGCCTCGCGACAAGAAACTAAAAAACGAAGAAATAAGACCAGAAGGTATTGGGCGAAGATGATAGCGTCAGCTTCGCCAAGATTCAAGAAACACCAGAACCCAATATTTCTGGCGAAGATGATGAAGATAGCTTCGCTAGATTGACAAGTCTTAGATTGTTTCGAATGTAAACTTTTGTATTACTCTAAACTTCCAAAGTCGGGGTCCCCTATAAATACCCCCGACATTCTACGTAAAAAGGGCATGTAAAAATGGCCATTTTGTAAACCATTTTCCATCAATAAAGTGTTGAGCTGTTATTTCACCCAGCAGGCGCTATCCCATCGGAATTGGCATCGCCTGCCAAATTGCATTGTTGTGCTGGCCGGAAGCACAACTTTTCATATGCACCAATGGCTTTTCTAATGGTGTTCTCGAGGAGCAGCTCGGACTAGCTATTCTCTGATGTGGATAAGAGAGAAGCAGTGAAGTACAAAGCTCGTCTCTAGCGATGAACACGTTGCTGAGCTCGCACAGTTTGCCATGAAATGTTAGTCTCTGCCTTTCGGACCCACATTCATGAGTTGTACTGCTAGCAAAGTTTTTATTATTTCATTCTTACAGGTCAGTTGGCGGTTTACATGGTGCTGTTGAAGACTCCTTAAGGTGAACGGTACAGAACTAATAGCAAAGTAAAAGACGACCAAAAGGATGGAACGACCGATCCACTTGACAAAGACCAGTGCCTAATGGGAACGCCAGACCAGTTTTGACTGTGTGCTGTGTATAAATTTTACGGAAGAAACTCTGGATCATCTCTTCTTCCATCGTTCTTTGGCTAGTAGCTGCTTGAACATTGCAAACTTCTGCTTAACTGAGGATCGCTTTCGTTTTCAAACATTGGAAATCTGAAAAACCAGTTTAGCTTGGCTGCCATTCTTCATGGATATTTTTAGTCCGCTGTGTTAGTAAGTGTTCTAGTTAGAAAGAAATGACTTCATCTTCATAGCAACCAAGCGAGACTCATGAAGGTGCAAGTATGGGTTCATCAAGAAAATTTCTCTGTTGCTACATGCACACAGTTACCGAAAAGTCTGCACCCCTTTTAGTCATGTGGATAAAGAGTCTTTAGTTACCTTTTTTTTATTCTATTATCTTCTTTTTTACCTCTTGAACTTTGCTTTGTTGTCCTATCGTTTCTTTGGTTTCTTTCCTGTAGTTTGGACCTGTTTCATTATATATTCCCTCAGTCCTATAAGTTCACTTCTAAAACTGAGAGGAGAAACAATGCCACTATAAAATTATTATATATATACCCATACCTATAAAAAGGTAAGACCACACGTAATAATTGCACCTTTGGAACAGAGAAACTAGCAAAAAGTATATGTCCTAGATGGTCTATGGCCTAGAAGTTGTGGGACAAATTTTCAACGATAGAAATATACCGAGAGAGAGTTTGTTTTATTAGTATTAACCAATAGGGACTTTATGTGGCCCCCCTCTTTCCTCATAAAAAAATAGATGGGCGTGCATCCAAGTCTGTGCTGTACCCGCTGGTGGCTGGATGAGGAGAGCACCGTGATCGCAATGGAGGTGCCTAGCCTAGAGGCAACAGCGAAGGCTGGGCGTTTCCCATTTCGCAGTGCCTCCAAGGGTCTTCCCAAATACTCTCTCCGTCCAAAAAAATATGCAACTATGGGGATCGTGCAGGTTAATTTGACTAAAGGTTGACTAAGTTTATAGTATTTAATATTAATATTTATGTCTCAAAAAATTATTATAAAAATATATTCCGCCACGAATCTATTGATACTAATTTTGTATTATAAGTGTTAGTAATCTTTTATATAAATTTAGTTAAAGTTGGAATCGGTTGACTTCTCGGGAAGCGAGAATTGCATGTTTTGTGGGACGGAGGAAGTATGCCCGTGAATCACGAAAACGCCAGGAATGGTACTGTTTGCGGCGATAACGTGTCATCATTTTCTGAAATTTGGGGAGCTCGATGTCAAATAAAGTGGGACTACAGGCATGTGGACATGCAGTGACACCACTAACTTCTGTCGGAGACCTCCGCTGCGGAGGTCATTTTCCTCACCAACATCGCAATGGGGAAATGACATGACGACGGGAGCACCTATCCCTTTTATTTTCTCTTAGAATCTCTATATGCACTGATTTATCAAGCTGCTCACATGGCATATATAGCCAAATCTCCTGTCCTTTTCACCCCACATTTCCAGTTTTGTGTTGAGCATGATGAGGCATTTCTTTCCCCGAGCATGATGAGGCATTTCTTTTTCCCTTTCGTTTTTCACCTCTATCTTGCGACCACGAGATGCCCACGCGACGCGATTGCTCCCTGCTGGCTGCTGTTCCGTGCCCTGGATTGCTGGTTGATCTATTTTTTGTCTTGTTTTTTTAGAGAAAAAAGCTATCAAAATTTGCTGTGATAAAATTGTTCAAAATATATCTTGTTTTTTCTAATTTATTTTTTTTTTTCCAAAAAAAATGCCAATTAATAAAATGGTAATAAATTCCTACCTTTGGATGATAATCCAAGGGTCTATGTTGGTTATTTTTCTTGCGAAATATAGCCATTTTATGAAAATTAATATTGGTAATAAATTCACAATGCTCTATTAAATCCATGTATCGGATGAAAATGGGGAAACTGGATTTGTACCATTTAAAGAACCAGAGTTTAAAAAATAGCATCCAAAAATTTTGCTTTAGAAATTTGGCATCAAAAGATTGCTCGATGTTGCCTTCTACCATTTCCGTGAATTGGCGTTAACTTGGAATGATGCGCTGCTCGCGACCACCACCGCCCCCACAATGGTGCCACGAAAGACGGACATTCCCACATCGTTCTTGAGGCGTGAACCTCAAGGCGGCCTTCGCCTATGTCTAATCCTCGTCATCTAGGCCTGCCTTAGCGTAAAAAGCTTTCCTGCGTTGCGCCTCCGCTAAGATCTCCTTAGTCCTTAGGGGGCTCTCCTCCGACTTCAATGGGTAGCCGATGGATGGTCCATGGCCGATGGCCATGGAGGAAGAGCTATCTTGGATGAGGAGGGGGCGCAACATCCAGTGCGGGGTGGAGGTAACGACAAACACCAGCGCAAGATCCGTCCTCCTCCACCACTTCGGCCTGCGTGCCTTCATGTTTTGGTTTTGTTTCCTCTCACACAATACTATGCCATCAGCGGAATCAGCCGGCTTATGCCATCAGCTGAACAGTCCTCTCTGGCTGCTGCGATGCTGAGACCCTGTTAGCCCTATCTGGTGGTGGGAAAAGGAGAAAAAAATGGTGGAGGAGCTGCACGCACCATGAAGGAGATGCTCGAGAAGTCAGCGTCCCTTCTGCTGCGTGCATTTGTTACTCCTCCTAAACCTCAAGGGGGCCTTCGCCTATGTCATTAGTAGATAATTTAGAAGAAATATTATGAGGTTGTCTTAAATTATTATAATAGCAGATTTGGTAGAGATGGGTAGTTTTGATGCAAATTTAGAGGGTTGTATTGAATTAACTTTCACATTGAAAAGTGTATGACATTTAGATACAAATTCAGAGAGTTATTTTGAATTATCATATCATTAATTATGGCATGTGGTTAATTTAGATGTAAAATAATGAGGTTATTTTATGTGATTTTCATATGGCAGAGGTGGGTAACTTTTTATACAAAAATATATCCAATGACTATTATTGGCTGTAACGATTAGAGTATACCAAATTAAAGTCCGGATGTTTTAGTTATTGTTAGAGTGTTTAAAGTTTATCTTTGTTTGTCGTGCATCTAGTGAGAGTTAACGTGAAGGCTCTCTTTAAGGCTCTAATTAGTGACAGAAAAAATTTTTATGTATTCTTCCTAATGGAAGATCTTTTTTCGGTATCATATGTCAGAACCTATTTTAATAGATTTGAATAAACCTAAAGTTGTTTAACTTATTAGGAGGCGAGAACTATATTCTTTCTCAGAAGAGAGTAATAATAGTTGTGGTATTTATATATATATGCCTCCATATGGAATTGACTCGATCAATGTGCCAGCATTTGCCACATAACAATACTAACTATACAGAATTCATAGGCAGTCCTTGAACTTTAAAAATGCTATTTTCTGGTGTCATCTAGGTCAAAATGGAGCTCAACCCACTCGGTACACTGAAGTACCACGGTGATTGAGCGCTGACCTAGACCCAACATGGGGGGGGCACATGTCAGGTTCACCTCCGCCTAGCTTTTATTCCTCCTCTTGACACTTAGAACCCACGTGTCTATGAAATATTTCTCTTTTTAATTTTTCTCCCCTTTTATCTCTCCCACTCCTCTCTGAAATATATATTCTACTGATGAATCGGTCACACATGTTGAAGATAAGGAGATCGAGGTGCCCTTAACATATGGGCCGGTCTGTGGTCAATGTACAGTCACTATGGTAGTTCACTGCATGGAGCGGCTCAGACAGTTTGGGTCCAGTTGAGACCTGAACCCAAGTTTTTTGACTTAAAAATAGCACCTGTAGAGTATAAAGACCTAATGGCACCTCTTGCTAAGTTAAAAAGTACTCCACTATATATATAAGCTTGCTAGCAGTGCAATAATCATTTGCAAGTACACTAGCCATGGCACAAGCAGTGTGGTTTCTCCTCCTTGCAGCCACCGTGACAACCCATCTGGTTCCGGTGGTCGCGACAGCCAGGGCTGAGAAGACGGTGGCGGCACCATCGCCGCTGCCGACGAGTCCACGGCCAGACTGCCCTGACAGATGCGGTGAGGTAATTATTCCCTACCCATATGGCATCGGTGAGCAGTGTTCCTGGCAGGGCAAATACAACCTCACTTGCAACCACGACTCCAACCCGCCGAGACCATACCTGGGCAACACCGAGGTCATCGACATCTCGCTGGAGTCCGGTGAGTTACGCGTCCGAGTTCCCGTGTCGTCCCTCTGCTACAGCTCGTTGGACAACCGCACCACCGCCAGTGTTACATACGACGTCGAGCTGCTCCTGATCTCGGCGGCACGAAACGAGTTCACGGCAATAGGCTGCAACACGCTTGCGCTGCTGGAAGGCGGCCCGAGCTACTACAGCGGCTGCGTCAGCTTCTGCGTCAGCTTGGACGCCACAGCTCACGACGGCGACAGGTGCACCGGGCTCGGCTGCTGCCAGACGCCCATCCCCGAAAACCTTAACCACATAGTCGTCAACTGGGGCACCGTCAACAGAGGAAACACCAGCCGCGGCAACCCAGTTTGGAGCTTCAACCCCCTGCAGCTACGCCTTCGTCGCCGAGAAGGGTTGGTATGTACTGTAACTAACAACCAACCAGTCCATGTCTTATAGTTCTAAATTCCGTTAGGCATTTTTCTTCAAGTACAAATGCATGTTAGAATGGCAGCACCAGAATACTCTCTTTATCTTCCAGATAATAAAGGAAGCTTTATCTCACACAACCACGTCAAAATGACTAAATCCAGGTCAACTTATGGCTTCTCTGTAATAACTAGAATACCATTATGTGCATTTAGCTATATGTATACGGTGGATGTTTATATTCTTATGGGCATTCTGAAAGAGAGAGAAATATATATAGAGAGAGCTACTTTTGGCATAACATAAATATGGACTATGCTATATAAGCTTGTATCTTTACCAGAATTTTTTTTTTACCATGGTGAAGAACTCTAAGGGCTCTATGTTTTAGGTATCATTTCGAGCAGGGAGACCTTCGTAACACTGTCTTTGTTAGGAAGTTTGGAAACAGAACCGTGACAGATGTCCCTGTAGTTCTTGACTGGGCTATCAGGGCGGATGGACTTTGTCCTTCCCCGACAGAGAAAGATGGGGTCAAGGAAGAACCCACCGCTTCCGCCTGTGTCAGCGCTAATAGCCACTGTGTTAATGCCACGCACGGCTTTGGGTACCTATGCAATTGCTCCAATGGATACTCGGGCAACCCTTACATCACCGATGGATGCAGAAGTGAGTACTATGCATGCATTTCTTCTATGACATGTGCGTTCTTATTTATATTTTTAATAGCAAATTAATGTTTTGATTGAAGGATAGCAAATAGTCCCGTAGGATCACTGACTAGATCTTATATCCACTTTGTAACGGCATGATTTGGTTAACAGTTCAACAAATACTTGATAATGATTACTGACTAGGAGAAATGATGACACTATATATACCATATATACACATGTGTGTGTGTGTTTTTATATATATCTTGTACTGGCTGCCTAATATTTGTAAAAATGATTGCATATACAATGGCCAACGATCACTTGCTTGGTGACTAAAATTGGATCAAAATTCCATTTTGTTCTTCATACCTTTGTACTACTAACTTAATTAGGACACACCCACTGCTACAAAAAAAATCTTTTGGGAGGCGTTTTTCGATTTTTTAACTGTGGCAGGCAGGCCTGTGGCCCGCCTCGGTTAAGTGAGGCACGCCGAGGGACGGGCCACAAGACAAGCAAACGCCTCAGTTAATAGGTTAACCTTGATTAACCGAGGCGGTTAACATAACGCAAACCGCCTCTGTTAATACTTGATTCCATGTGAGTACCATCTCTATCTACATGTCTAGCTTACGTCGTCTCCTTTGCTCAAAAAAAAAAAAAAAAAAATCTTACGTCGTCTCCTACTCAAAACTGGCCAATCAAACATGTACCAATTTACAAAATACCAATATTTTGGTTCCATGTGGTTACCGTCTTTTTACTACATGTCTAGCTAGCCAGCTCATGGGCAAAATCTTTCAATCTACTCTAACTCTCTTGGGCACTGTGGTTAGTTAACATAGTACTCAAGACATCCATTATTAGATTGACTAAAAAACATATCCACAGTACACTACCACAAAATTGATCAATTTTTGGAGACCGACTATCTTATTCACAGATGCGGTCATGAAATGTGCTTGTCTCCCAGAATCCATAGTGATTTTTGAAGGTAGATAGACCATTTTTGGAGGCATACAATAAACTAAATAAACTACCATCTCTATACGTCGTCAATTACAAAAGGCGAGCATCTTAAGAGGCTCATCTCTGTTAATCGTAGTCCAATCCAACAGCTTATTTCAACTCCTCACATGTATAAAATGTGATGTAACCATAGGCCAACAACCCATTGCAACTCCCCCCCTCTCTCTCTCTCTCTCTCTCGGTAGGTACCTCCCTCTCTCTTTCTCCCTCCCCTCCAGTTGCGCTCACTCTCCACCGTTGGGGGCAGCCACTCTCCACCCGTCCGTTCTTTATATTGCTAATGGCAAGGTATGACGGGCGTGTGAGGTGCTGCCCGGGAGCGGCAGGGGTGACCGAGGCACCGAGCGGGCGGTGCAACTAATGCACCAAGTAGGGTCACATCTTTCTTCACACCGCTACCACCTCCCTCTCTTCCACTCCTCATCGTCCCCCATGTATGGCATGAGGACATGAGATCTAGTGGCCCGCAGCGGGATCCGTCAAGGATGGTGTGGGATTTGGAGGCCGTGGCAAGATCCACCGAAAGGAGAAGTGGCCCGCAGGTGGATATGGTCTGTCGTGATTCTTGGTGAGGTTGGATGGCCAACCTACACATGCTCACCCGTGAGCTATCCCCTTCTTCTCCTATGTATTTCATTCCACCCCTCATTTGCGGAGAGGGTGGTCACAAGGTAGTTCTACTCCAAATGCAGCTACCTTGCCTTTATTCCTTCTCAAGCGGTGGAGGATCTTGGGCGTGGCTAAACTTGGGCTCAATGGGATCGGTGTGGGATTGGCACTAGGCTCGATGACTTTGTTTTTAATTTTTTAACCAATTTTCAAAGTCGGGCCAGAGCACCACCTCTACTAACTGTGATTAATCATGGCACTTTGACAGAACTGGGCTGCATGTCTGTCTTTGAAAATATTTTTTTGTCCGACTCAAAAATAGTTTTTGTGCTGGTGCCATGATGCAAAAAGAAATCAGATCAATCTAATCCAAGTCGTATACTGAATTAATTGTTGGTCGCCCGGACATTAGCTATATCAAATTGTTATAGGACAGGAGACTTTTTTATTGGTCTTGTATGCATAACAGTATTTGTACTATATGATAATTACACTACTATCGATTGATTTTGCATAGCGTTTGTGCAAACCGCCACGGTGCCCATACCAGTCCACTACTACCTCGAGCTTCTAAAAGCAACACAAACCCTAACCCTCTCTCAATCACCCCCTCGGCTCGGCCGCCTCCTCCCCATTCTCTCCTCCCTCCGCCCCGACTACTCTCCTCTCTCTCCCGTCCCTCCCCTTCCCCTCCCCAAGCCCGACGTCGGCCCCAAGCCAAACAAGCCCCGTGGCGGTGACCCCAAAGCCCGATGGTCCCGAGGCAGCGAGGTGGGTCCGACGTCAGCCCCCCTCCCTCCCTGGCGTGGCGGCGCTAAAGCGCGCGCAGACACGAGGGCGTGAGGCGAGGCTTCTTCGGCGCCGGCAACCTAGGTGTGGGGGATACGACCGGATACCCATGGCGGACTACATGGGCCATGACCTCGAGGGCAGCATGGCCCTCGGCAGGATGGGTTGCGGGTCAAGGCATCGATCGCCGCACACCGCATGGCATTAAGTAGGATATCACGAAGGCGGTGATCCGATAGGATAGACTCCAATCCCGTGTAATTTGTAATAGATCCTACCTTTCCATTCATTGGGAGATCGTATGCGTAACCCCTACCCCGCGTCTATATATGGCGGGTAGGGACCTCCCTCATTTTCCACCTCATCTCATACGATAGCCAATACGAGAAGGCACTCATAGGGACGTCGTTTTACGCCATCCCGGCGGCCGAACCTGTCTAACTCTTGTATCTCTACCGCCTTCTTGGTCTTGGTCTCGTGCACCCCTCGACAAATCTACCATCATGGGTCTCCCCTCGGTGGACTACCGAGCAAGTTTAGTCGACACCGGGGCTCTAGATCCGGATCGCACCTCCAGCGGCGGCCATTATGGTGGCGGATCGTGGTCCACGATGGCGGATCCACGCGGCGACCTCTCCGGCAGCGGATCTCGCATGCGGCGGCCTCTCCGGCGGTGAGCGGGCGCGGCGGTGCTTTGGATCCAGCAGCGGCGGCATATAGCGGTGGTCAGGCCCGGATACCGGCCCGTTAGGGTTTGGATCCGGTCTTTTTGGTTTTTTTTATTAACCATGTCGACCTAGACCGACTTGGGACGAGATGGTTAAGAGAGAACTTAAGGAGTGGAATATCTCCAAGGAATTAGCTATGGATAGGAGCACTTGGAGACTAGCAATCAACGTGCCGAACCGTGATCTTTGTTTCTTTGTTTTTTTTTACCCT
Source organism: Hyparrhenia diplandra (assembly GCA_015847255.1). Lineage (NCBI taxonomy): Eukaryota > Viridiplantae > Streptophyta > Magnoliopsida > Poales > Poaceae > Hyparrhenia > Hyparrhenia diplandra. The sequence goes on along the minus strand of JADLZK010010615.1, from coordinate 837,767 downwards.
AACTCTACCTTCTGTCTTGTGCTCTATTTTTTGTGTTTTTTTATACTTGTTTCCTATGGGTTTCATCTCTACCCTACCCCAACTAGCTTGGGACAAAAGGCTATGTTGTTGTTGTTGTTGTTGTTATTGTTGTAACTATGGTGGGCATCAAAAACCGCCACGATAAATGAACCATTTACCATGGTCTTAGCTCCGTGGCAGTTGCAAAAACCGTCACGGTTAATAAAAAAAACGCCATGGTTAATATTTTTTTTAGTAGTAGTGTTAGATGTTTGTAGTCATGATATACCGATGATATCTATGTTTTTCCTACATACATGCACTTGCATGAATCTCACCCACTTCCAAAACCTTAATAAGCTTCCTCACCGTCAAGGCTTTCCCCCTCTCCCCACGGGGGTGGTTGTACCTGGACGTAACACACAGAAATAATTGCTACTCCCTTTGTCCTTGAAAAAAAATCAATTCCTAGAGAAAAATATTGTCCATGAATAAGTGGATTCTAGGAATATGACTGTCTACCAGCCTATTTAATACTCCTCGTATTCCCATCCTATTTACTACTGCATCCCTCCCATTGACCAATTTTGCTGCAGCGCGTAACCCAAACACCGATTAGTGTGCAACTTTATGGTGGAACTCAAATTAATCAAGATTAATATGGTTATTTTGTAGCTATACTATAATCTATCCGAAACTTGTTAAGAATCTAATTTTCAGTGACAGATGGAGTAAAAAAAATGTACTGTTTTGTTATACGAGGTTGAATAAAGATAAACTTTATACCCAAATTATTGTGCCCAGCAGTATATAAAACTAGATGAATACCCCGCGCGTTGCTGCGGAAGCCACGGGATTACAGATGAAATTACTACTTATATTATTTATATAAACAAATAATTAACATAATGTATGTTAGTGAATGTTGCAATGATTTCGAAATCTACTATTTTACATTCCTGCGCTTTGTCGCTAGTAATGAAGAAGGAATATTAATAGGTTAGAATGTTAATAGCTAAAAATCAGGATATGTATATATATGGTGTGATGCATCAAAGACATACACATAAAAAAACAAATATAGTTGTGCGACCTATCACTAAAACCTTGGTGCTCCATCTCATCACGTTAAAAAATTGTGCCGCCCTGTTAAAAGAAAAAGGAAAAATCAACGCATATTGCCTCACATGGACATGCAGATAGGCTCTCTCAGCCACACGATCCTCTTGCCACTCTTCTTCTCCACCACAGACGCTTCCTGCTTCCTCCATTTTTCTCTCTCCCTTCTAGAGATATCTCCCTCATCCCGTGCATGGCAAGAGGCATGAAGCTGGCAAAGGTACGGTGACTGTCATGGCTGTGGTTGTTGATGACAGCAAGGGCATCATGCCGCACATCTCGGCATGTAAGCGTGGGCCAGACACAAATCAAGCTCCCGACGTTGAGATCCAGCCTAAGGCAGACGACTGCCAGGGCTAGGGATGGTACCGCCGGTGAGGGTGCATGCGCATGCACGGGCGGGCGATACAGCGTCATCGAGTAGGAAGGACGCAGTAAGAAGGCCGTCATGGGCAAACGGGCGGCGTTGCAGCATCGCCGACCGGAGCGGAGGTGATGTTGAGCCCCGGCCGGATGTCCATCTGAAGGCAGATGGAGGCAACTCGACGCATGACGCGGTGTGGTGCTGGTGTGTTGCCGAGCAGATGTGGAACAGAGATATTTAAACTCAATTTTTGATGGCCTTTGGTTTTCTTCGGTGCGCTAGTGGCATGCATGCATTTGTTTTCTTCTGCATGCATTTGTTTGCATTGTCAGTTATCTTATGGTACTTGAATGCCTGGTGCGCTAGTGACAATTTTTTTGCTGGAGGAATCGGTAGTGGGCTGCGACAGTGGAGATTGTGGAATGGTTTCTGTTACTCCTCATTGATGCGCACGAAGGAACGAAAAACCCGAGCCCAGGACGCCACGCGCAAAAGCTACGATTCAGTTTCAATTTCAGTTACCACTCCCAGGACCAATCAGAGGCCTGAGAATTCCTTAAGCATAGATAGTGGGGAGCTCCTATATAGGAGTTTTTTAGATAAGGTACTTGATACCTATTTTGTTTAAGATTGTTGAGGAAACTAAATATTTGTTGTAAGTTTCTGGAGCTTTAATTTATAATTTGAAGTTTTCAAATGTCTTCTCTTACAGACATTCTATTAAAATTTGCAGAGCTCCAAAAGATTAAAAATTTTGAAATTGACAACTTTGTCATTTTGGATCGTTTAAGAAACCAAATATAGTAAATAAAAATTGGTTAAGTAAATATAAAACAATATCACCCCTTGTATACTAATAATAATAGACTGTGCCATGGTAAAAACCATGGGTCGGTCACACTATAGAGATTCCAATCTGCAAGAATACTTGAACAAATATTTTGAAAGAAAAAAAATCTATTGACTAATGGTTCAGTACAGCACAAATGATTTTATTGGTTTTCTTTTTCCAAATGAATAAACTTTGTCAAAAGATCAATTTTATAGACATGCAGTAAGACCTAACACCCTTATAAGTAAAGGTCCGAAAACAAAGATCAAGAAACAAAGAAGGTTACAAAGAAAATAAAAAAGATTACATATAGTGCAATGATACCACATTCACTGCATATGTCACTCCGAGCAAGTATACCAATGGAGTGTAAGTAGCCTTTATGCTGAGATGGAAGATAGGGAAGAACAGTAGTGACAAAAGAAGTGAACTGTAACTAATGAAAGCACAGCGCTCTCCGATGCTGACTACGCACGCTGTTGGAGACTTTGTGCACATGGATCAATAATTGATAAGTTTATCACAATTGAACAGAAATCACATAGTATCTATAATTATACATGTTGCGATGGAAAATGAACAGAGCGAAAAGGCATGCTAATTAATAAACACATTTTTACTGCACAAAGCACGGTTGATGTCCTAGTTAACAAAGTACTCCTATATATTGAAGCACACATTTTGATATTTAGTTGGATAGTTCCATGAAGGAGCGTCCTCCTTCAACCACCAGAAGGTCCTTCTATTTATTGGAGACTTTTTGTCCATTGGGGCTGGCTCAATAATTCCGCAGCATGCCTGCTTGGTCAGTTGGTACTATATGTCTTCATCAGTCATCACACTCATCACCGATTTTTGAGGTGTTGGACACAGGACTCCTTATTCTCAGTTGAGGTGCTCATTCATTGGCTCCAAGAAGGGTTTTTCTTTCTTGAAACTTTTTTTTTTTTTTTTTTCCTTTTGGAATCCAGTTTGTAGTATCTGTTCATACACACACGCACACCTACACCCACACGCACACCACACGCACACCACTTGTGTACAAACAGTCCTACAGCTACACAATAGACTTGGAAGTCGCGTCCTTCGAAGGGGCAACGCTGCGTCGCAATATTCGTTGAACGTCCATACGCGGAGAGCGGGCCCGAAATAATCCAGGCAAGGCTACTGTGCGCGAAACTGCACAGTAACCGGGTGAGGCGCGAGTTGCGATTCCCGGGAATCGAACTCGCGCCCGGCCGCTCGTTCACCCACGAGCAGACCAACTGAGCTAGCGCTATATATGAAACTTTAAAAATTACTCCCTAATTTACAAATTGCAAGTTATTTTGGTTTTTCTAGATACACTTCCGGTGTCTGAATAATTCCACGGGGCTGGCTCAACAATTCCGGTGTCTGAATAATTTGCCAGACCAGTGTACTCTAGACGGAGGCGCATTGGCACCAGGTGTGCATGGATGCGTACACTATGCTGATGCTACATTTGTCATTCTCAGGTGCAGCGGAGTCCTGGCTCATCAGATATATTGGCACTAATGACCCCGTACATTCGTCACTCTCGGGTTCATATGACAGCTATCCGTCCATGTCCCCTACCAGCTACACAGTAGTACGTACTGGAAATTCATTGATCCATCAGAAAGACGACGGAGACTTTAATTTGTCTATCATCAGTCTTGTTGGTCCCCACTACTGCAGCAGACAATGCTATCAGTAATAATCATCATAGGTCCCATACGTAGAAAATCCGGTGCATGGCAGTGCCCGCTGTCCATCGGATAGACGGAGACTTTGTCTATCAGTCTTGTTCGTCCCCATCAGACAAATCAACGTCTTTGCGAGCTACTCCCTCCGTCCCTTTTTAGTTGTCGTTTTTAGGTAATGCGTCCACAAGTTTGACTTCGATTTGTAGAAAATACGTGTAACATTTGTATCTTCAAATAAATTTGTTAAAAAACTAGATTCAAATATCTTTCCAATGGTACTAATTATATACTGTAATTATAAATAATTTTTAATATAGATTTAATTTAAGTTATTTCTTGGGAAGCCGCAAACGACAAGTATTTAGGGACGGAGGGAGTTGACGATAGGCACTTTTCACGGAATAATAATCATTCTTTTCATAGTGCCAAGCGAAGATATATAAACTCTCTTATTGCTTTCCTTTTCATGACTTCATGAATCTATAGTTTAGCTCTCAATTTTAAATTTGGTTGTTGCAATTTCAAGTGTAGAAACGCCTTATTACTGTAAATGCATCATGAGAAATGGTTCAAAAACCACATGTAGAAATTTAAAATATTTTTGAACGAACTTTAGAAATTAAATCTAGCCATGTCTAAAATTTATTATGTAATACTGTTGACTTCGTATAGTATTACTTTACAATTCCATGTTCATCGCTACTTATAAGGTTCTTGTTTCAAACTTTAATACTCAAATTCGGCACACATATCTGAATTTATTATTTGTAAGTTCAAAAATTACTCAAGTCAGGAGGAGTTTATTACTTCACGATGTCTCGAAAACAACTTTGTGGTAAATACTACCTAAACTAAGTCTAGTCGTGATAACCAATTATATGCAGATATCAATGAATGCGAATCTCCAACATCGAATTCATGTCCAAGTGGCAGCAAGTGCGTCGACACAGATGGTAGCTACGAGTGTCCATGCAAATTCGGCGGAAGAGGAAGCGACTGCCATCCCATATTTCCTGCGCCTGCAGCTGCAGTATTAGGTGAGCATATATAGTTCAGGTCACCATATAAGCTGACTAAATCTGTCACAACTCCATATTACTAGTAGTATCTATTATATCAACCATTCGATATTTCTGTTCTCTTGGTCCTTGATATTTTGCTGGTTCATTGTGATTGACAAGTTGACATTTGAAACTTTCCGTAATCTAGCAGTCCACTATAGAAGAAAGAGTACTCTAATGTTGAACATTTGAAACTATATTTAGATTTCGCTGGTAGTTTTGTGTATCTTCGATAACAAACATTATTATATGAAAATCAAGATGTATAAATACTTTTCTGATTATGCACCTAAGACAAGCACTTGTATAGGTGCATAGCTAGAAATGGGATGCAGGGAATAGTAGCAAAAGTGTAAAAGAAGGGAACCTTATTTTTATGCAGTAGACAATTGTTGAACAATTCACAAATTGTTGTGCAATTTTGTTCAAAAAATGTTAGATCCGTGGCATACAAAATAATTCAATGCAGTAGGAACATAATGTCGTGCAGTCACCTACATAGTTAGTTCCTTTAATGAAGATGGACACCGTGTTTGCAGCAACATTCGTGGCAAGCCTTCTTCTGGCAATCCTACTCTTGTCCGTTCACCGAGACCGAAAGCGTCGAACGAAGGCAGCCTGCTTTGACAAAAATGGTGGTAAAATACTGGGCGCTGCTGGCATCAATATATTCACCGAAAAGCAGCTTGAGAAGATCACAAACCACTACGACACCCTTATTGGTGAAGGTGCCTTTGGCAAGGTTTACAAGGGAACCACTGACAACAAGCAGCTAGTTGCGGTTAAACGCTCCCACAATGCAGGCAGGGACATTGGTAAAAGAGACAACAACAACCTTCATCAAGGGGACGACATTGTGAACGAGATCACTTTCCAGTTCAACAACATCCACCAAAACCTGGTCCGCCTTGTTGGGTGTTGCTTAGAGACAACTATCCCTGTGTTGGTCTTTGAGTTCATCAGCAAGGGGAGCCTCCATAAGCTGCTTCATGATGCAACACATGAGGTTCTGCAGCTATCAAAACGCCTCAACATTGCCATTGGCACTGCAGAAGGTGTTGCCCATATTCACTCTTCACATAGCGGCCACGACCATATCCATGGTGATATTAAGTCTGCCAACATCCTCTTGGACGATGACCTCGTACCAAAGGTATCTGACTTTGGATCATCCAAGATTTTGTCGGTTGATATGTATGCCCGGGCTGTGGCAGCAGACATGAGCTACACAGACCCAGTGTATCTGAAGACGGAACGTTTCGTGACCAAAAGTGATGTCTACAGCTTTGGTGTGGTGCTACTTGAGTTGATCACCCGGAGGACCGTCAAGTATGGAAAAAACAAAATCAATAGCCTGCCTATAGACTTTGTCAAGTCCTTTAAGGAGGGCAATGGAAGGGAGATGTTCGACAAAGATATTTTATCTCATGGTAACGGTGTACAATGTCAATATTGCATAGAGTGCCTTGACAAGATCGGCGCTCTAGCAGTCCGATGTCTCAAGGAAGATATGGATGAAAGACCCATAATGGCAGAGGTTGTTAATGAATTGAAGCTAGCGGCAGAGGAACTAGCAGATAAATGCAAGCAACAGTGAATCATTAGCCTACGCAAGCTCATGTTTACGTACCTTTACGTCAAAAGAGATGCAAAAACGTGTTTGGTCACCTCCTGCTAGCTACTATATAGTACGTACTTTATAATGATCAACTTTAGCATAATGCATCATATATAACTACTAGTCAAAACATGTACGGATTTATGCATGCATTGTGTACTATATTTTCTTTACTGTATTGGGGAGTGTGAGATAATTTGTCCGCTGTATATCTTTATTGTATTGTATATAATTCAGCACGATGACGACATTGTGAATGAGATCATCTTCTAGTTCTAGAATAGCCACCGAAACCTGGTCTGTCTTGTTGGGTGTTGCGTGGAGACATGTTTTTTTTGTGTTGGTCTGCAAGAGGAGCCTCCACAAGCTGCTTCATGATGAAACGCATGAAGTTTAAGCTACCGGCATGCCTCAACTGTCTGCCTACTGCTTGCTCCCCTGCCTTATTCGAATTCCTCTGCTCCCAATCCTCTGCTGTTAACAGATTAAATTTGTCCAACCTCTCGATCATGTCATTGCATTATTGCCAGGTCCTTGTCCTTTCCGCAGTCATTCCTTGGGGCTGAGAGTTGGTATGGAGGTTTATGCCATTGGTTTAGAAAGAAAAAAAACCCATGAGTTCCCCAGCCCGGACATGGTGACAGAGGTGTAGTCCTCTTATATACCAGCGAGGGTGAACGCCAGAACCATCAGAGATAAGCACTGCAGCTGGCATGGCACCATGCTAGCATAATGTATTTTTTGGCTATTCATTAAGGACAGATTAAGCATAAGAAACATCTGAAAAAAGGAAGAATAAACACCTGGACTTGGACTATTATAACTTTGTTCTGTGTAACCAAAACACTGAAGAAACTGGTCACCACCTGTTTCTTCAATGTCACTTCGCAGGACAATGCTGTAGGTTCATTAATTTAGACAGCCCTTCGAATGAGAATTTTCCTGAAATCACGGACAACCTCGTTCAAGGACAAGAGACACAGTCTCAGTTCTTTATGGCAGTAGCTGTGCTCCTATGTGGGGTGACATGGAGAAAAGATTTGATTGTCAAAGGAGATTAGCTCAGTTTTAACAGCCTCAACATAAGTTCTGGGTGACATGTGGCGTCGTCGTTGTGTTCGCTGGGGTGGTGTGGTCGATGAGCCTTCTGCTCCAGCTGCAGGGATTGGTGGTCGTTGTGGTGAGTCCTATATATACTGACCGATTGTACAAATGAATAATATGGGTGACCGATCTGGAGGAGCCCAGCAGGCTTATATATCAGCCCATGACTAGCGAGTGGTATAGGCCCATGCATGAACAAAATTACACGGTTAACACTCTCCATAGGCAAAATTACAGCTGCTGGGCCTGGTGGGCTTGTGCTTGACGATAGATATGTAAGAGCTGAAGAAGGCAGAGGCCGGCCGGGCCGGGAGCCTCACAGTGATTGGCTGGGCTGCCCTTGCATTGACTATAGGCTTTCATTCCCCACAGACAAAACGTTTCCGGCGATCTCCAGCGCGGTCGGTGCCGTCGCCGGTGCCTGGAGCACTGTTGTGGGTCATGGCGCAGACGATATCTTTTGCTCCAACCAAGGTGAAAGGTCTTTCCAAGTCCTGAGCATTCACAGCCGGCTGATCCGCATATAATAAAGTTTTATATATGCCAAAGTGCCAGCGTGAATATGGCGATCCCAGCAGCTGTGTAGAGTAGTCAGTGACACAGTCATATATTGGTCCTTTATGGCCATTAACAAAATGTCCATGTCATTGACTACTTTTAGTGACCGGTTGGCCTTGCCCGCCTCCAAAAATCAAAAGTGATCGTCACCATTAAGTTTTGTGTAGTAGTGTGCGTATTGCGTAGTCGCTTGACATTTTTCCAACAAGCAGCAGATAATGTAGATCAGCACGTCAGTGTCAGTTAAACCACTGCGCACGAACCTGCACTCCATCCGACCTACAACTGTTCCAGATCCCTCCTATTTGCAATGGCCCAAAGCCCAAAGCAAGAAAAGTCGACCACATGCATCATCTGGAGCAAGGACAGGTCGGGTTAGTAGTGGATATATGGGCTGCAGGACATGGACGATCCACTGTACATATCATTTTAATCCCATCCTGGTATATGCACGTGAGGGTGGGTGGTCGCTACTCGTTACAGGGTATATAAGACGATGAGATCATCAACAACGACATTATTAATGAACAATAAAAAAATAATACCGTATAGCAGTGGCGCAGGCGCACATTTTTTTAGATAACGGAAAGAAACTTCGGGTTCATCGTCCTTAGTAAAGTGGAATCAGACCAAGTTATTACAACATGTCAAAATGACACTAGACTGCCTGAGTTTAGAACAGGCATGCATTAGTCAAAACTCAATCCAGGCAGACACAGAGGGATCGGAGGCAGTACGACAATAGAAAAGAGCATCTTAGGTGTGGACGTTGCCGGCGAGCAGTAGCATTGACAGCCTCCCATTCCCAATTCCCATGTGCCGGCCTCGACAAGATAGAACTGCTCTGTTCCCCTCAAAAAAGATAGCTTAGCGCTGCACTGTACTGCTACGACACACCAGCTTGCCTAATTCTAGTAGACCGACGACTGACGAGACGACGACTCATCACGGGTCTAATCTGCTTGGCTGCTTCCTTAGACTGATGAGGCAACGACGACTAGGACTGCATGCAGACAATGGGTGGAGTAAGCGAGGCGTCTATTTCGTGTACGTATTCATGGTGGTGACGTGACGCTGCGCTAGCTATATACTCCCTCCGTCCCTAAATAGATGTCATTCTCGCTTCCCGAGGAGTCAACGTTTTCAAACTGCCGGTAATTATATATTAAAATATATAAATACTTATGCTAAGTAATTAGTATCATTAAAAAGATCTTTAAGTCTAGTTTTTTAATAAATTTATCTAGAGATATAAATGTTGCACATATTTTCTACAAATCTAGTCAAAGTTGAGAAAGTTTGACTGGCACGCACCCCAAAACGACATCTAAAAAGGGACAGAGGAGTATCTTGTTATATATATGTCCACATGAAAGCGTGTTTTGTCCTTGCATAAACCAGCTAACACATAACCATGCACTGCTAAGGTCCCGTTTGGAATCCAGGCGAAACGAAAGAAAACTGGAGGATTCACCAAAGTTCTAACTAACAGATTGGTCCCTATCGCTAGGGAGGTGATTAGTAAAAATCAAACAGGCTTTATCAAAGGGACAAATATACTAGAAGGTGTGGTTGTTCTTCATGAAGTACTACATGAACTCAGGAAATCCAAGAGCAAGGGGCTCACTCTTAAAGTTGATTTTGAAAAAGCTTATGACAGGGCAGGTGGACTTTTCTTGAGCAAGTCATGGTAGGAAGGGGTTTCCTTCAAGACTGGATAAAATTGGTGATAAGCACAGTGACAGGAGGGCAAGTATGTGTCAATGTTAATGGCATCAGGTGTCCATATTTTCAGGACTTACAGAGGATTAAGTCAAGGGGACTCACACTTTCTCCCCTCCTATTCAATTTAGTGGCTGATGCCTTGGGGGCTATGCATGATATAGCGAACTCTAAAGGTCACATAAAAGGGGTGTTGGATCACTTGATACCAGGGCGGGTAACTCACATTCAGTATACTGATGATACAGTAATCATGAGATGGATTTGCTCAGTCTATTTGGAATCTAAAACTAATGTTAAGAGTGAAGTGTTGTGTTTGGAGTCAGCCAAAAGGAAAAAGAGGAGATGGCAAACAATTTGAATTGTGTGCTGGTGAATTCCCTCTAAAATAACTTAGTATTCCCAACGGTGATAAACATCTCAACATGAATGCCTTCAGCTCTATTGCTCAGAGGATGTTGAAAAGGCTGGACCTTTGGAAAGGTAAATTTTTGACATCACGGGGAAAACAGATTTTGACCAATTCTTGCCTAAGCAATATCCCTATGTATTGTATGGGTGTCTACCACCTACAGGCAGTGGCATCTCCCTGCTCATGAATTACAGAGCCGGCGTGCTGCTGCCCTGGGCCCCTGCCCCGGCCAGGTGGCCAACCAAATGTGTTCGTCCTTGCGTTTTGTTGAATTTACAAATTTATAGCGCGTCACTGCATGCCCAGCTGCGCATGATCACAAGGCTTTGCCAGCCGGTGAAAAATGTACTATCCATTTATCGCCACAAGTGTGACCAGTCTGTAGTACGCAACTTTACCACGAGTCGGTCGAGTGCATATTCCGGCTTTACCGTGAGTGCAGTGCAACTTCACAAGCATGGACGACGAGACACTACGTAAAAAAACCTGATTACAGACACCCGTTCAGGCCTATTACACATGCGTCTCGTCGCGTCTGTGCATTAGGGTCTGTAATAAGGCCCCTTGCGCGTTTGTAATAAGTACTAACTAGAGACGCTTGTAACAAAGAAGCGACTGTAACTAATGCTAAAATTACAGAGGTGCGTCATTAGCAAACGACTGTAACGCTTGCTAAGTTACAGGCGCTTATAACCAAGCGATTGTAATTCTTGATAAACTTACAGATGCTCTTCAACAACGACTGACTGTAACTCCTGCTAAATTTACAGGCGGCTTGTCGGAAAAAAACCGACCGTAACTCCCGATAAATTTAAAGAGACGTGTAAGCGTAAAAGCGACTGTAGGTATTGCTCAAATTGCAGATGCACATCAGCGACAAGCGACTGTGCCACTTGAAAGAACTACAGACCCACTTTATGGACAAGCGACTGTAATTCTTGCTAAAACTATAGACGCCGATACCACTACGCGACCGCAGCTCTAGCTAAGACTACAGATCGCGTTACCTAAAGGCGGCTGAAACTCCCGCTAAATTCACGACGCTTGTTACAAAGACACGACTGCAATGTCTACAAATGTTACCGGCCTTTGTTTCCAACACGCAACTGCGGTTTCTACAAAAACTACAGACGCTTTGCTCCACCACGGGTCTGTAGTTGTTCGGAGATTATAGACATGTCTATTGGCATGGGTCTGTAACTATATGGAGGCTAGAGACGCCTCTAGCGTCTCCACCACGGGTCTGTAGTTGTTCAGAGATTATAGACATGTCTGTTGGCATGGGTCTGTAACTATATGGAGGCTAGAGACGCCTCTAGACAACTGGCGTGTCTGTATTCAGGAGAACGCTACAGACCCTTGTATAGCCTAGAACCGTCTGTAGCCCATAGCACAAATATATATACACAGATCAGATCACACACAAACGACAGAAGCCCACAACACAAATAGTTTACATGTATCTCACATTGTTTTTCACACAGATGTAACCAGTTGTTCAGGACACGCGCCACCAATTGTTCACAACATAGATCAAACAGAAAATTCACAGGTATCTCATGATAGCACAACACAGATAAAATTTAGCACTCCAGATCGACATGCATTGTTGTAAAACAATAGGCAAATAGGGAGGAACGAGATGGCCTTCCAGGCCTTGCTCGGTTTCATGTTATAGTACAAGGGAACAGCCCCTTGTGGCTTACATTGTTTCACGTTACATGTATCACATCTTGACCACTACACACAAGGCATGATGCTGCTATACATAAGGCATGATGCCTGACTAAGTTACAATGCTATGTTTAGGATTCTAACAATTCTAACACTCCCCCAATCTTAGCCACTTACAAGGTTAAGATTGATTCTAAACTGTCATAGCTTCTCAGCAGATACAACTTTTGTGAATCCATCTGCTACCTGATCCCCCGATTTGATAAACCTGATATCAAGGAGCTTCTTGGCAACTCTTTCTCGTACAAAATGAAAATCTATTTCTATATGTTTTGTTCTAGCGTGAACGATGGGATTAATCGAAAGGTACTTGGCACCTAAGTTGTCACACCATACTCTGGTAGCGGGAGGATGAGGAACACGTAGTTCGACGGCCAGCTTACGGAGCCACATCATTTCGGCCGTTGCATTTGCCAAAGCTTTATATTATAATGCCTCCGTCTTTGGATCTTTTGTCCCATGTAAATCCCCATCGCTTATCTTGAGTTTTTTTCGAGGTGGACAATGGTGTGTCAACCGCTTTAGCTTTATCCATTCTGACCAGGGCCAATAGATCCATAGCATATCTTCCTTGTGATAGTAAGATGCCATCGATACTTTCTTTACCTCAATTCCTAGAAAATAGTTTAAGTCACGTAGGTCCTTGTGGGCAAATTCCTCTTGCGTGTCTTTGAGGAGAGCATTTGTTGCTTGTGTAGAGGAGCAACAACAATAATGTCATCCACATAGACTAGCACAAATATGTATATCCTTTTTTTGTAATAGAATAGTGAGGTGTATCCGCCTTTGAAGGAGTGAACCCCGAGCTTCAAGTCTTCTACAAAGCCTTGCATACCAGGCCCGAGGTGCTTGTTTGAGGCCATAAAGAGCTTTGTCCGGTTTTTGCGCACATAGCTTGGATGAGTTTTGTCTCAGGTACCCCGGTGGTCGATGCATATAAACTTCTTCTTCCGGGATGCCATCAAGAAAGGCATTTTGGACATCAAGTTGTCGTAATGACCACCCTTACTAAAACACCTAAGGAGAGGATGAGTCTTATTGTTGTTGCTTTCACCACGGGACTAAATGTTTCTTCGTAGTCAATGCCATAGTGTTGCTTGAACCCCTTGGAGACAAGTCGTGCCTTGTATCAATCAATAGTTCCATCAGCTTTGCGTTTGATTTTGTAAACCCATTTGCATCCAACAATATTTTTCCCTTTTGGTTTAGGAACTAGATGCCATGTCGTATTTTCAATGAGGGCGTGATACTCACTATCCATTCGCGGAGAGCCAATCCTTGCTGCGAAAAGCTTCATCAAGTGTGGGTTTGGTTCATCGGTAGGACCTTGGGTATGCATGCACCATGCTTGGCGTCGGCGATGGCCGGTGCTGATTCGAAGGGCGATCGCCCGGCCAAAGAAGCACTGACACGCAGTGAGGGGTTAGGAGGCGTATGTACATGTGATAACGCCGGTGTTCTCCTCGCTCCCCGAGCTGATTTGATCGCCGTTTCTTCTCCAATCTTCACCAGTAGGATCAAGGGCACCACTCAACGAGGGTGAGGGGTTAGGAGGCGCATGAGAGAGCCTATGTTGGGTAAGTAATGTGTCATCCTATAGCCATGGGGTGGAGTTGGATAGGATATCGGGAAGGAGTTCGAGATCTTTTCATAGGCGGGCACCTGCATTGGGATGAAGAGAGGCAAAAGGAAAAATGTGCTCGTTGAAGACAACATCCCGTGATATATAGATGCGACCTATGTTAGGTTCTAGACATTTGTAGCCTTTGTGAAGAGTACTATACCCAAGGAAAACACATGGTTTTGAGCGAGAATGCAAGTTTAGAGAATTGTATGGCCTTAGATTGGGCCATACGGCACACCCAAAGGTACCAAGAAATTTGTAGTCCGGTTTTTTGGAGAAGAAGTTTTTCATGTGGCGTGGCATGATGAATGACTTTGGAAGGCAAAGCGATTAATGAGAAAAAAACAATAGTGGAAAATGCCTCATCCCAAAATTTTAATGGCAAGGAGGCATGAGCAAGAAGAGTGAGCCCCATGTCGACAATATGTATGTGTTTCCTTTCTGCCGCTCCATTTTGTTGGTGAGCATGAGGGCATGAGACATGGTGATCAATGCCAATGCGTTTGAAAAAGGAGTTGAGTGCCCCGATATTCCCCCCCCGGTCTGTTTGAACAAAGACGAATTTGACGATTACATTGTCTCTCAACAAGGCTTTGAAATGTATGAAAACATTGAAAAACTTGGATTTATGACGCAAACAAATATATCCATGCAAACTTGCTATAATCGTCGATGGAACTGACATAATATTTATAACTTCCAATTTGATCATGAAGAACTGGAAGACTATGACTATCTAGAACTTGCTTGGCGACTTGAGTTGAAGGATGTCCTAGGCGATGATGTCACAAAGACATGGAGGGCTTAATGGCACCGAGGGCTTGTTTATTTGAGGATGGAAGGACCGGATAGAGCCCTTTTTCACATTTGCCGCTGTGGATAGTTTTCCATGTCACTTGTTCCTTGATCAAAAAATGATTTGGATGAAATTCAATATAGACATCATTGTCTTTGGTGAAACGATTTACGTAACATAGGTTTTTTGTGTGCTTGTGGAACATGAAGGATATTTTTGAGATGAAAATTTTTGACTAGGGAATGCACAAGATCAGAACCAATATTGGCAATCTGCATACCTGCTTCGTCGGCGACAAGTACTTGTTCGTTGCCGTGGTACTTGTTGCTAACGGTTAGCTTCTCAAGTTTCCCAGTGATATGATCCGTAGCACCGGTGTCCATGTACCAATTTGTGTCCACACCATAGGAGTGTAGCTGATCTTTCGATGGGAACCGGTGTTAGGAGTGATCAAACCTCTTGTAGCAACGGAGTGCCTGGTGCCCTTCTTTGCCACATACTTGGTAGATCACGCCAAGTTCGAAGGGATTGCGCCCGCCACGACCTCCATTGCCGCGGCCACCCTTACCGCGATGAGAGAATCCACCGTGGTTGTTGTTGTTGCCACCTTGGATGTGGCCACAAATGATAGTTGCCGGACTGCCCTCCACCGCGGTTGCCCTTGGCTGCCATGTTGGCAGAGGATTGAGGGCTGCCGTGCTGCAATTCTAGACACCTGCTCAAAAGCAATTAGTTGTGCATAGAGTTCAGGTATAGAGATGGGTTCTACCCTTGTAGACATAGCGATTGACGATGCGATGGAACTCATGATCGAAGTCCGGCTAGGACATTTGAGACAAATTCCTCGTCTTGCAACTTGCGCCCGCCGATGCCATCTTGTGAAATACTCCTCCACCGTTGATGCTCCTTTGGTCGAGGTGGCGAGGGCCATGCGTGTGGAGATGACACGGGCCCCGGATTGCGACCCATGGAGCCCCCGGATCAATGCCGAGCTCGGCCGCAGATTTGGCGGTGGATACTTGGGCGAAAAATTTCTTTGGAGTGGGACCCGAAGAGATAGCTGAGTACTTGGCTATCCTTCGCGATCCACTTGCCATAGTCCGGGTTGGGCACCGGGTGCCTTTCTTCCCCGTGGCCGGGGTCAACCTCGGCTTCAAGAAGGCGGCCGGTGGTTTTGGCGTTGGGGGTGATGTAGGTGGAGACTTGGGCATCGGTGAGCATGGAAGAAACTTGGGCATACCACATGGTGTAATTGCCTCTCGTGAGTCTCTCAAAGACCGGTGGAAGGAAACCCGAAGGGAAGAGCAGTCATGGCGTCGCTGGATTGAGCCATGAGTGCCGAGAGGTGGTGGGAATTTGGCCGGAGGTGATGGGGATTTGATCGGATGGAATGGGAACTCCTGTGGGAGATTTTTTTTTTTTTTTAAAAGGATACCTGTATTAATTAAGGAAAAAGCAATACAAGTACACCGTAGAAGGATACGTATGACAGCTACCACGCCTATAATCTACAAGGACCCTAGCAAATAAGAAAATTACAAACTGGTCCATAGACCCTTCCAGAACGGACACCAGCCGCAACCGCCGCCGTCGAAGACCGTCACCACTAGCCGCCGCCACCAAACCTGAAGCACCAAAAGTCGGAGGCGTCTGATACCATGTAAAACAATAGGCAAATAGGGAGGAACGAGATGGCCTTCCTGGCCTTGATCAGTTTCATGTTATAGTACAAGGGAACAGCCCCCTTGTGGCTTACATTGTTTCACGTTACATGTATCACATCTTGACCACTACACACAAGGCATGATGCTGCTATACATAAGGCATGATGCCTAAGTTACATTACTCTGTTTAGGATTCTAACAATTGTCCGGAGAATAAAACTCGCCTTCAAAGCCAAAGAAAAGAGCATCTTAGGTGTGGACGTCTTGCCAGCGAGCAGTACCATTGACAGACTCCCATTCCCATGTGCCGGCCTCGACAAGACAGCTTAGCACTGCACTGCACTGTACTGTACTGCTTCGACACACCAGCTTGCCTAATTCTAGTAGACCGACGATTGACGAGACGACGACTCACCGGGTCCAACCTGCTTGGCTGCTTCCTTGGACTGATGAGGCCACGACGACGGCGGCGGCGGCTAGGACTTGGCTTGCATGCAGTCACCACGAATTATTGTCAGTAACCAGCCAAGCAGGAAGAGACCTACAGACCCCGTGAACCAGTCGTCGTCTCCTCCTGATGTTAGTACTACTATCCTGGTCGTGTGGCACATGTGTGAGAGGTAGAGGGAGGCTGCATGAAATTCTTGTTCATGCTGCTCGCAGCGTCCACAATCTATCATACACTACAGCCTCTTGTCCTACGCCGCCGCCCAAGCCGAAGTTTGTTGATCCCGTGTCATATACTATTGAAACTACCAGCGGTTTCTGGGTTAGGTTTATCATTACGAGTTCTTCACAAAGGTCCTGTTAATTCGTACCGTACACCTTCCGCCCACAAATCGTGTCATTCTCACTTAGGGAGAAATCAATTTTTTTTATTTAATTTTACCAAACATACACAAGAGACTATTAATATCTATGCTGCATAAACCTTGCTAGTCAGCCTCCGCGAGAAGCTGGGGCTTGCCTGCCTCTGTGCTGCCGCGCTCTCGCTGTGGCTCACCAGCCTCCACGTCTTGCATCATGACCGGATCCGCCGCCCTCTGTTCCTCGGCCGGTCCGTTAGCAGTGAGCCACACAACAGCGAGGATTTGAGCGCGGAGCATGGCGGACGGGAAGGAAAATAGGGGATTGTGGAGTGCAGCAGATTGGATACGTCTCTAACAAGTTTTGTTATAAAATTATATCTGGATATTAATTTAATGATACTTATTTTGTAATGTAAATATTTTAATGTTACTAATTAGAGGCCCAAATGGAGCCTCCACATTAATCCTCACGAGGCGCCCAAAAAAAGATAAAACGTAAAAATTCTCACATTAATTAGAAATATTTGGTCGTTTATCAAAAGACTCCAATTGTGCTTAACCATTAGAACTACTAGTTCATCAACCCGTGCTCTCGCACGGGTTAGATTCTTAGAAGACACTAACTAATAAGAATTACTTATATGAAATATTTTCTCTTCACTAAAATTCTAAAGTAACAACTATAATCTATGTTCAATCTTGATAATATATTAATTATTCATTTTTATGTATTATTCATCCATATCCATCAGGTTTTTTTATATAACACCTCTATTTGTCAGCAATAAGTATTTAGTTGATACATATTTATAAACTCGATGGTATTTTGATGACATGAACCTAAATTTTGATTCTTTTTGAAAATTTTGAGCTTATCAAACACAGAGATATATACGTCGACTATTATTTTCACTGATGATTATAGTCTACTTTTTTGGCAAAATATTTTACATTTTTGTATTTATTTTAGGATATAAGATATAACTTTTGTAGTCTCATTGTAATAATATCTAGGATTAAACATTTTCTCTAGCAAGATATGTCTTTAGTTGAGACATTAATTTAACATATATAGACTCATATCACTTGATGTGATAACATAAATAATCTATTATAACTTTTTAGCTTTTTGAGGACGTGTAAAATTGAAATTTCAATTTTTCTTTGTACCTTATTCTAAATTTATATTTTTATTTTATTATTGTAAGAATATTCTTGGTCCTAGGGTAGCTCTTACAATGGCCTAAACCATTGTTTCAGCTTGCACCTTGGCACTCACGGCGTTGAATTAATTATATTGTATCAACATTGTTTTATTAAATAAATTATATTTAGAGTAATAAAATTTATAATATTCATACGCTATAATGTTCCAATAAAATTATTCAAACTTGTTCCAAGATAACTACTTGTTAAATGTTATTGTCATGATTATTAATATGACTTAATGTGATGTGTAATATATCATTTCATAAGTATATTATCCCACACTTGATAAGCTTACAAAATTTATTTCCTAATATATACATGTTGTCTTGTCTACGCATGCACTGGAATATAGCTTTTGCATAGCTTCAACTTAATATTTGCATAAGAATGTATTTCAAATATTTTGTGCATATATTGTACTTATGGATGTTGAAACATTTTGCATATATTAGTATTTACATGTAGATTTGAGAGAATTTTGTTTCTTCTTGGAACATTTAAGATTGATAGTTTAGCACAAATTATATAGGTATATATCATAATGCCCGGATAGTTAATCTGAATGTGAACTTAGGGTCAAAGCATTATCTTTGATAATGATAGAGGATTGTAATTTATAAATAGAAATATTATATTATAGGATAAGTTAGTTATCTTTTATAATTGTGGAGGTTTGTTTTTTTTCCATATAGGCTTTATTGATAACTCCATGATACTGGTCCCCTAATTTTTAGAGTCATTAATATGTAAACTCGAGGTAATATAATGTAGTTATTCTTGAAGTGAACAAAAAATTTGTATATCTTGATCAATAAGAATTATATCAAGAATTATTCAATGTAATTCAAGAGTATTGCTTTCATTTTCACAATTCTTTCACTGGTCTAATCTCAGTCACTTTAAATTTTACAATAGAGAAACAATATTAAAAATATTTGGAGAAAACAAATAAAATTTTAATTATTGGATGGTCAAATTTAGCACATCACAGAAGAAAAAAATTATTAATTAATTATGAGATCAAGATGACCATACCTTTGGTTTGCTTTGGTATGGCCAGTGCCAAAGCATTGATGTATATGCCGCAGATACTGAGCATCGTAGCATCGGCAGCCTACGTGTTTACATATGTGTCGCATTTACTGTCCCCTATTTTTTTAGAATCATTAATATGTAAACTCGAGGTAATATAATGTAGTTATTATTGAAGTGAACAAAAAAAAATTAAGTCTTGGTCAATAAGGATTATATCAAGAATTATTTATTCAGTGTAACTCAAGAGTCTTGCTTTCATTTTTCACAATTCTTTCATCGGTCTAATCTCATTCACCTAAATTTTACCGTAGAGAAACAATACTAAAAAAGTATCTAGAGAAAACAATTGAAATTTTAATTATTGGATAGTAGAATTTGGCACATCACAAAAAGAGAATTTTTTTGGTAATTATAGGATCTAGCAAGATGACCATACCTTTTAGTCTTCTGGTGCGGCGAGTGCCAGTGTTGATGTATATGTCATGCATACTGAGCATCGTAGCACCGGCGTCATGCGTGTTTACATCCGTGCCACACCTACTTTCAGTTTGTTGGTGCAGCTAGTGCCAGCGCTGATGTATATGCCGTAGATACCGAGCATCGTGGCACCGGTGGCCTGCATGTTCACATCTGTGCAGCGCGCGTATGGCCGACTTCCTTGCACGTACTTACCAAGTACAGATACGTGAATGGCCTCAATGGTCGTCACTTCGTGCTAGGTGCACATGCATGCATGTAAGGCATATGCTTCACATGGATGCATACAAATATGGTACATGTACTCACGTAGTCGCGTGGCTCTGCGAAGTTCTCAATTGGCTCTGGGTCTTCAGAGCGTGTCTTATGACGATGCCGATGGCCTGCCGGCCTGCCGATAGGCCCGATCATGAAGGATGACGTGAAGAAGCCAGATCAGCTGGTACTGGTACTAATGGTCCTTCAATTCCTGGTCCTTGCTCCTGGTCTCCGTGCAGATCAGCTGCGAGGCTCAGCCTGGTATATATGCAGGCAGCTTATTACCTGAAGACCCACACCTTGAGGCCACCTTCAATGAGCTCCTTGTAAATGGGCAGCATGGAAGTGGCTGCGTCCGTCCAGTTATTAAATAGCAAGTTGCTGCAAGAGGAGGAATAATATGGGTTTCACCCATGACAATGTAATTCAGAGTTTCAGACATTCAGTACGTACACCAGCAGTACATATATCTATGTAAAAGTTAAGACACTGATGGTGAACGATATGGGCCATCACCTGCATACAACCCATGGGTCCTCCATGCTGCCGCTGAAGTTGGCATGCATGGTCGTCTGCACCTCGGGGAGGTTCAAGTACTTGGTCGAGTAGATGGCCGTGCACGGATCGTAGGCCGGCAGCATCATCGTCAGTGGTTGAACCACATCGCAATGCAAGATCGATCATCGTCGTCAGGCACATAGATTTCTCTGATCGAACAAAAGAATATCGGGCACGGGCGGCCATGAATGGCAACTTACATGGCGGCTTTGCTGGCGCGTAGGGCCTCCCCTTGTCGCACGGCGGCATGTAGATCCCGTAGCCGTCCATGTGGCCTTGCCCCTCTAGGACCTTGTCCCAGACCTTCCTGCATTCCGGCGCGACGTGGATGAAGGAGCTCCCCGGGCAGACCTTGAGCCCCGTGTCCAGGGTCTCGTCGGAGATGAGGCCGTGGTGCCACCAGAACTCGAATATGCCCACCGCCAGCACGGTCGTCGGAAACATCGCCCATGGGTGCCTTCCTCCAAGAAGCCAGCCGCCGCCAGGGAGGAAATAGGGGCAGCAGATGCGGCCACCGCCTAGGACCCGGAAGCCAAGATACGGTGCTCCAGAAAAATAATGCATTTATTATTTTCTCTTTCTTTCTTTGTACGTACTCCTTTTCGTTGCACGCCTTGGTAGGACCTGGAAGCTAAGATACGGTGCGAGTATATAGGTTTTAAAGTAATATAATAGATTTATTTCTTTTGTCCTATTTCTTTTTATTTAAAAATAGAATGGCAGAGTGGGTAATTTTAGGAAAACAAAGTAGACCTAATGGTTATGAATCGTCGGAGCCATAGAGTTAACGGCTAGATGTTTCCGATTAATGTGAGAATTTCTATCATTTTATCTTTTTTCTTAGCGCATCTGGTGAGAGTTAACGTGGACGCTTCATTGGAGCCTCCAATTAGTAATAGTAAGATAAGATAGTACTACATGCTCAAGCGCAACAAATAAAATTCACTACTACACAAACGACTTCTCTTCTCGAGCCCAAAAACGCGATTACTCCCGGTTCGAAATCGAACGGGGAATAAAGGTACTTTTATTCCCGGTTCGAGTCTCCACCCGGGAGTAAAAGGCCACACGGCAAAGCCTCCACGCTGCGTCCAGGGAACTTTATTCCCGGTTGGGGATACCAACCGGGAGTAAAGGTCCCGCTTCTTCACCCCAACCGAATAAAGCTCTTGGGCGCCAAAATTTTTCGCGTGGCCCGCCAAAATTTAGCTTTTACTCCCGCCGATAATATCAACCGGGAGTAAAGGTAAAGACCTTTATTCCCCGGCTCGTGTTAGCACCCGGGGAGTAAAGATCTTTAGTCTCGGGGTGGAGTTGGGAGCCGGGAGTAAAAGTCTATAGTATATTAGGCAGCCCCTTCTCCTACCTCCATCCATGCCTGCTTCCAGCGACAAATCACCCATCTCCTACCTCTCCTTCTTGTTGCAGCAGCTCCGGTTGGCACTTCCCTGGCTCCCGTCGCCGCTGCCCTGTCTTGTACAGGTGCGGGCGTGCGTGCACACATGCCGCCGCCGCCATGGCAGCAGGCCTGGCCGGCCTGGCCGCACCTCTACGTTGTGTTCCTGTGCTGGTCAGCGATTAGAAGGTGAGAATTGAGATCGATGGGTTCTAAAATCGTGTCCGTGTGTTGTATCTGAAATTAATCAGTAGCATGATTTCCTATATGACTCGTCTCATTTTCCTCCAACAGGGAGCTGCACACAGAGGTTTGCAACACGAAGGCAGCAGTTGCCATGAGCGCAGACTGGGGTCTGACGCAAAGTGAAGGACAAGATCGGTTCATGTCTCTTTTTTTTTTTTTTTTTTTTTTGGAATTAGCACCGATGACTATAGTTGTGATGCTTTGTAAAGACAGTCTTCAAAAGCTTGTAATATATATGTTGTGTAATTTCAAACATGTATACTCTAATTATTAGTTAATATATGTTGTGTATTTTCAAAAAGATGCAAGTTTGTGATGACAACTAGAGTGTGTTTGCATATATTGTTAGCAGCACAAAATGCGTATTGAAAACCTACTTAAGAAACAAAACAAATCATAAATTGAAATGAAATCAAAAAAAAAAAAAAAAAAAAACTTTTACTCCCGGTTGGAGATACCAACCGGGAGTAAAGGCTGGGACCTTTTACTCCCCGTTGGTATCTCCAACCGAGAGTAAAATGGTAGACTTCTATTCCCGGTCAAGAACCTTTACTCCCCATCTCGTACTCCCGGTTGCATAACCGGGAGTAGAGGGGTTTCAGACCGGGAATAAATGTCCATCCTGCACTGGTGATTAAAGACGTAAGTACTTAATTACCTAGAGATGAACGCTGGAGCGTTGTCTTATCACATCATTAGGATCGGAAGCACGTACCGTGTGGGCGCTTGGCTTGACCCACGGCGAGTCTGTCGCGCTGCACACTGCACACTGCACTGCACGCTGTTTGTTTGTTTGTTGGCACGGGGGGTCTCTTCTACTATACCCGGCCCATTGTATAGCGCCCGGCCGGGGGGAACAGGAGAAGATGGCGTCCGCCGTCCGGGGCTAGCTAGGAGAACGGGCGGGTTCAAGGATTCCTGCAGGATGAAGGTTCCCCTCGTTGCCTACTTGTTGGTGGCGGCGGATGACGCCTGCGAGGCTGCTCTCGTCTCGATTCGCCGGTTAGGTTTACGGCGGATCTCGTTTACAAGTTTCGCGATTATTCCTGCTGAATCGTATCGTAATCATATTTGTTTTTTTTGCCAAAAAAAGGTAATTTGTATATTCACATGCCCAAGGTGGGCTGGGCTGCTTTTTTTAATTTGAGAAGGTGGCCGGGCTAATTTGAGAGGGAGGAGACAGACCCAAGTCGGCTGTGAGCTGCTATTACTAATCTCAAATCACGTGGACAAAGTGGACAAAGGTTCTGTACATTACATTTGTCAATACCACCCTGTTTGGAAGCCCATTATTTACCCCAAAACCTTATAAATAACTTATAGGTCCCAGATTTTTTTAAAGACATATGATGGAATTCACTTGTTTGGATCACCCGTGAGACTACTAAATTTACATCGAGTTTGGCCCACAACCATTAGAAAAAATGGTTGTCACCTCCGGCCACAGAAAAAAATACGACAAGTGTGCTTGGGTTTCAGGGACGACTTGAAGCCCGCTGAAATCACGCCGCTGCCGCCACTCGGCGCCATGGTCCGTTGCCCTCGGCAAGCTCACCTCGCCACCGGAACCGACCGCGACCTCAAGCAAGGGATTGATGGCAAGCCATTAGCCTAATCGTGTCAACCTGATCTGCGGCGATGATCCAATAAGAATTTCTGGGCTTATCTTTTTTATATACTGTGTCATACAAGAGTTAATTTGAAGGTTTCACTGGTGTTTGTAACTACTAATCGTATGATTAATCGGCAGGGTTCAGAGGGCTTCGATTTAAGATACTGACATGTTATCCTGAAATTGCAAGCAACTCGTCAAATTAAATGTATAGTACTGCGTGCTTCGCCAAAACTAATGGATTAAAGGCGTACTTACGAATACTGTTTTGGCTGCTGCGTTGTTTTGTCAGTTATCACATTACGTACGGTGTAGTTGACTTGACCCAGAGGGCGAGTCTTGGCACTCGATCGTGTCTTATGGTGAATCTCTCTGTCCCACTGCATAGTGCATTCTGGCTGCTTGTTTGTCACATGGCTTGTTTAATTTGCTTGTCGGCATGTTGGTCGTGTTGTTTGCTTGTCAAATTATCTTACTATTACTAATTTTACTATTACTAATTGGAGGCTCCAATGGAGCCACCACGTTAATTCCAACGGAGGCTCCAAAAGATAAATGCTAGAAATTCTCATCTAACCGTTAAATCTGTATTTTTTTTGAGAATGACACGCATACAACGCAGACGCTCACAACACGCACGCACACTCACCCCTATGAACACACGCACGCAAACCCTACCCCCTATGAGCACCTCCGAAGGAGGGAGCACCGCAGATCTGGAGATTCTCGAAGTCACCATTGGCGCCTCGTCGTCGACAGAACGCCGCTACCACTTAATGCATAACGCCGGAAATCCCGGGAAAATCCGGGGAAAAGGTCGCGAGCACCCCGATTTGAACTCTGGTGGGTAGCGTCCCCACTGGACCGTCCTACCATTGGACTACAAGCCATAAATCTGTAGGCTCTAATAATCGGTAACCATTAGATCTACTTTTGAAGAAAAATTACCCACCTTTGCCATTATTATAGGTAAAACAAAGAAAGAAAAAGATAAATCTGTTATTTATATTTTAATCGACATATAGCAAGTAAGAAAGGAAAATATAATTATATTATTTTTCCTATCACGAGCCAGAAGAGATTATCGTGCCGGGGTATCCAACTATTCAGGCGCGATAGATGTTCCAACCACGAGGAAAAATAGGGCATTGCCTCAAGACAGATCTCGACGCGGCACCTGCGGCCGCCGGCCAGCTGAGAAGTGATCTCGCCAGTTCGAGCAAGTAAGGAGGAAGACAACACAGCTCAGGCACGTACATCTACATCGGCGTCCTTGGTCGGATCGACAGCAATAGTGGTCGGTGCGCCGTCTACAGGAGAATTCCGGCCTCCTGTGTGCACTCATCTGAAGGTAGACGTATACCCTGGAGGAGCAGCACACACGTATATTTGGTGGAGGAGCAGCAGTGCTGGGTGCTGCAGCACTTGTGCGTGTTGCCTGCACTTCCCGACGACGAAGCTGCACGTCGAGACGTCTACAAGCAGGCGGCCGGCAGTTACCATCTAACAATGAAGGATTGCCGGCAAGCCACGTGCACTTGACGGCTGAAGCGATTATGATGCATGGCAGGCTGGCTACGGCGTTCGTGCTACGCCATCGTCCCACCTAGAGGGCCGGCCTCATATCTACATTGTAGTAGGGCACCCCTGCCATCAACGCGTCAGATGGCCACAAGCCGGCTCCACGGGGAACGCCAGGCCTCAGTTCTCCCTCAATAACATACAGGGCCTGTTGGTCAGCTGTGCAAGATTGGAGCAGATGCATTTATCAGCAGCACCACGTACAACACCGGCATGTCGTGCCGGAGCTAGACAGACAGCGACGACACGATCAACAGTTTCTTCATCAACAACAATTCTTCATCTATCAATGTCCGATGCTCCCGCAGATCATCGTACAGTCTGCGCCGTCTGCTGTAAATTGAAGACAGCATGTTCTAGAAGCGAGGAGGGTGATGGCAGGCACGTCGTCCTCTATGGGTGAGAAACTAATCTGATTCTTTCCCTATTTCTAGGTATGGTCACTGGTATTGTGCTGCTCCGGCAATAAGATGATGAGCTTAATTAAGGACAAAGAAAAATCTGGCTACATTCATCCTTGCGTCCGACTTCAGTTGCCATTAACCATATTTCATAATTTTTTTGGGTCCGTGTAGGGTGGTCTGAGACTCGTGTTGCTGGAACGTGTCACTACCAACAGTCCTACTTAACACAGGCTCGAGTGGCTGGGAACGCATCACACATTTTTTCCGTTGGCCGTAGATGACTCCTGACGAGTGACATGTTCCATTTATCTGCACCGCTGATCTTATATTAGTGACCCATTTTAATTTTGCGTCACTGACTGTGGAGTTCCTTTGTGCTGTTCTGGCATAGTGCCTCATGAAATTTGTAAATATTCGTACAATTTTTGAGTGGGGATATTTTGTATATAACCTGCTAATCTTGTATTTCAAGCAATCAAGTTTTATTTCGGTACGCAGGTGTGGATCCATACCCTTATAAGACTCAAATAGAGTTTAAGAACTAAATGACACACTACAATATAACTTTTAAGAAGTTATGTAAGTTATCAGTAAACTTATGACCCAATTGAAGAGCCAGCAGGCTTATATATGTTTAATTTATAATGCTAGACTATTGCATTGCAGGCTTCAGAAGGCAACCGGTGGTCGTATTACAGTGACGTCTTCGGTTTAAGATCGATACTGATTTTTGTTTTCTTCTTAGCCTAGGAAATTTCAAAGAACTCATCGAATGTACAGTATAGTGCTGCGTGCTTCGACGAAGGGATGGTGCAAGCTCAACAAACTAAAGGTTTGTACTTTACACTTACTCCATGACGCTGGTGTGTTGTCTTATCACATTAGAAATGTACGGTTTGGTTGACTTGACCTAGGCCGTGTCTCGCCGGTCGTCAGTCGCCACATGGCGAATCTCTCCGTCAAATTGTACAGATCACGCTGGTTGTTTGCTTGTCACATTGCTTGTGGGCACGGGTCTCCTGTTTGTGATTTTGATTCACGACTCGTGCTTATAGCACACGTGTCTATTAATAATTGGGGATAACAATGTAAAAATTAGAGGTCCTAATTATTATGAGAATTTCTACGACTTATTTTTTTTTTAAGCATGTCTTATGAGAATTTATGTGAAAATTTCATTGGAGTTTTAAACTATATTTATCTATAGTAACATTGATCAGCAGGGTTCAGAAGGTAAGCGGTGCCCATTTAAAGTGACGTGCTTCGGTTTAGTTAAGATACTGACATTCTTGTCTTGTTCTTAGCCGAGGAAATTGCAAGGAGCTCGTCAAATTGTATAGTACCGCACGTGCGTATGAGCAAATTGAAGGGCGAGTCTTGCCGCTCGTCGTCTCATGGTGAATCTCTGTGTCCCACTGCACTGTGCGCACTGGCTGCTTGCATGTGACATGGCTTGTTTAGGCCTTGTTTAGTTACATCAAAGTTCCAAGTTTTTCACTCTCCATCACATCAATTTTTGGACACATGCACGGGCAGTAAATATAGGTAAAAAATAACTAATTGCAAAGTTTAGTTATAAATCACGAAACAAATCTTTTGAGCCTAATTAGTCCATGATTGGACAATATTTACCAAATGCAAACGAACGAGTTACTGTTCATCGAGTTGCAAAAAACTTGCAAACTAAACAAGGCCTTAATTTGCTTGTCGGCATTGGTCGTGTTGTTTGCTTGTTTCATTAGCTTGTTCTATACTCCACGAAGCTAGCTATTGTTGTCTGCATTGGTTTTGTTCACTGCTGGTGGAGGAAGATGAGGAAGCTGAGCAGATGCTTCCAATAACTGAAGGAGATGATGACGGCAGCTGCGCTCTGCCTATCAGAGAGTACTGCTTCGAGCGAGATAGCACTTGAGCCCATTGTGTCAATTAGCTAGGTAGGTAGGAGAGAGCTTTCTTATGTTTTCATTCCGGCCTGTATGTGTGTTGGTAGTTTTAGCTGCCGCATGTATTCTTGTTCAGTTAACATAGTAATTAAAGCCCTCGGAACAAATTTCTGTGGAAACTGTATCCAAGGTTGCACCCTGCATATATAGTGTGGAATTCTGAGGCGTGTCAACCTTCACGATGCAAGCCAAGGTTGCACCCTGCATACATAGCATGGAATTCTGAGGCGTGTCAACCTTCACGATGCAAGCCAGGCTCCACTAGTACAGAATCGACATTTATTCCCTGCTCGTTAGGGCCTTTAGTCAGCGATTCTACAACCGGGACTACGGGTTGGGGAGTAAAAGTATTGCAACCGGGACTAGAGGGGGGGCTTTACTCCCGGTTGGGGAGTACCAACCGGGGAGTAAAGCTTCTACCGGGCAACGTGGCTCGGGCGAGAGGCTTTTACTCGGTTGGTACCCCCAACCGGGAGTAAAGGGTTTTTTTTTTTTCCAATTGCGTGTCATTTGTTAATTTTAATCCCTAATAACATTTGAATGGTGCTTATTAATTTGTAATCTATATATATAATATATTAAAGCACACATATATATAATATATTAAAGCACACATATTTATATATTAAAGCACACACAATATATATTACACATTAGTGATTGTTCAAGCACAAATATATATAAGTTGTTCATACATGTCTCCGATTACATATTAAGATAATACTACATGTCCCGATTACACAGTGCAGAGGATCCTTTGGCAGCCATTTGTCGTTGGTGTCGTTGTAGAACTTCGCCCGGAAGGCTCTAGGATCTGGGTGTTAATAAATCCGGCAATAGACTCTTGCATGGCTTCAAGATGCGTGTCTTTTAATGTTTTCTCCATTAACCTCCTCGCCCTGCGCAATTAGAGTAAAATAAAAAGTATTAGTATATATAAGATATGATTAGTTATATAAATAACGGCGTCAATAACAACAGACTTTGATGTACATACGTACCCGTTCATGCTTTCGGTGTAATTGGTGGAATTTATCCTGATATTCTCGCAACAATATAATCCACAATGATCTGCTCCCCGTGGTTGTTGTAGACCCCACTTTAAGATAAAAAAAGAGTCATTTGTCATATATATGAAGCAATATAGGGACTTGAATTAATGTCACCATATATACAAGTACATACCGGGAATAGTTGAACATTCATTCATGTTACACGATCGGTCATGTTATGTTCATGTTTTATCTCCTGCACAAACCCCGCACAATAGAACAAAAACCTAGACTATTAATTAACACATAAGCAAATGGTTTGAAATTCTTGAGTATATATAAAATTGACGAGGTTTATGCAATTACCCCGAATTATTTCGATCATATCTTCGCATTACCACTCACTCGGGCCATCTCAACGAGTCAAAGATTGTGAGGTGACTTCTTGGTTGCTCGATGTGAAACAATATCCAAAGTGTCCACCGCATGTGTAAACGGTTGAGCTAGCTAGAAAAAGGTTATTATGAAGAACATGATCATCAATGTTAGGAACACTCACTTGAATCCGTATGGGAACATTACTACCCTCTTGTCGGTGCGTGTAGCTCGAGGAACATCTTTTATTTTTTTACGTGTGTCAACTTTCAAACCATGTATTGATTTTGGGTTTTTGTGCACGCGATATAAGGATCAATGTATCCAATATCGAGACGCTCCTTGATTCGAAAAATGTTGAATCCAAGATCTACATATATGGTCGTAAAGAGCATATGGTATTAGACACATACATATATTATCGGGACATATTGACGTACTAGTAAAAGCAGAGAAAGAATCACTTACAAACAATAAATGCCGAGGATGCTTTTTGTCGAGGGAGGTCCGTGGAATAGTTGGTGCAATTCACAAAAAATCAACCCACGGGACGCCATCGCCCGCTCCCCATTGGTTTCTTAGTCCGACACCAAATTTGTCTTGTCCTTTTGCACACAAGTCTAGTGTAACACCCGAAATTTTTGCATGATTTTTAAAATAGCTAAATTGATTTATTTATGCAATTTCGTGTTGCATGGAATTTAGTAAATAAATAAATTTTATGAAATTAAAATTTATCATGAGGTAGTAACATGTTGTGCACTCATGCTGGAGCATAATTTATTTTTGTGATGCTTGTCTTTCGATTAGTTTGTTTCGATTTCGAAATTCCTTTGAAAAGCAAATTCAAATAAAAGAAAAGGCCATCTTATTTATTTTCATCTCCTTCCCGGTATTCCAGCCCGAAGGCACTTTGCCTTTGGCCCGCTCGTCTCTTGCTCTTGGGCGAGAAGGCCGATAAACCGCCCATTTCGCAGATGCGTAGCGCACAGCACCTTCCTTCCCCGGTCCGACCGACGAGCGGGCCCCGCAACTCTCCTTCCCCGCAACGAAGTTCAATCGAACTTCGAGCACGAGCCGGTTTCCAACACCGACCCGCCCGCGGTGCTTCCTCGCGCCCTAGCTTGCACCCAACGCCGAGGTCCTATTTAATCCTAGCGAATCGCGTCGGCGACCCCTAAACCAATCTACTAAGCGTATGCCAAGCCCCTAGTTCGAGTTCGGTCGAGAATCGCCGCCGCCCATTTTTTTTTTTCCGTCGTCGGGCTCGATTTCCGGGCCGTCCACGCGACTACATCACCGTAAGCAAGCTCTAGCACTTCATCTTGACCTTTGCGCACGCTACCTGAAGCCCCTAACTCGGTTTCTCGGTGCTGTTTTGCCTCGCCGGCGGAAGCGGACGCCGCCGCCCACCACTCGCAGCGGCCGCGACCTCCTCAAGCGTAATCGTCCCCCGGTTCGTGTCGTGAGTTCGCGTCGACCTGTTCTTTCGTTTGGATCAAGTCCCGCCGAGTTTGGTGCCCTAGATAGCCGGGAACGCGTCTCCGGCGATCTTTCCGGCGATAGCGCCGCCGTCGGCTCCGTCTCCGCGTGGCGCCACCGCGTCAACCCCGTCATCTAATCCCGGCCATCGATTTTTAAATCCGACGGCGAAAACTCCCCATACCCCTTCGTCCGGAAAATTACAGACTAGACCCCGAGATCTACGGTTAATTCCGTAAGAACCCCCGCGGCTTTCATCTTTTACGCTATGCCTTCGGAAAGCGTATTTCCGTCTTAATAGCAGCCGAGTACGCTTTCAGTATTTACAGAATTGCCATCCAGTTTCAAATCATCATATCTTATTCGTTTTAACTCCGATTTGGGTCGTTAAATACTCATTAGAATCGTAATTTCGTAATCTACATATTAGTATCACTTTTAGTCAGGTTTGTGAACTTTTAAATTTCGGTTTATTAATAGTTAATTATTTTAATGTTAGTAAACTTGTAAAATCCATAACTTCTTCGTTTTAGCTCGAATTTTGTGATCTTTCTATCGATGTGGTCGTAGCGACGAGTAGAATAGTTTTATGAGCTTTTCTTACTGTTTTCCTACTGTTTGATGTACTGTTATCTTATTTGGCCTATTTCGCTTCGTGTTTGATTGCATGTTCGATTGTGTGTTGTTTGCGTGATCGATTGAGTAGACGGTGATCAATTCGGAACGGTCCGGAGCACTTTTGGGAAGAAGACCAGCAAGCACAAGGCTTCACTCAAGGCAAGTATAGCTTGGGTTCATCCTTGATGTCCTATGCACTTTAACCATTAATTCATGATGCATGTGTCCTCCTTGTTTGCCACTAAGGTTTACCTAGACTTGATTTCATGGTCCTTGACTCCTACGGGTTATGCATTGGGTAGTAATGGCTAGCGCTCAACCAACAAACATTTACTTATTGCTTTATGGATTAAATTGTGATAAATAGTTGATGATGCCATGGTACATAGGGCTTAAAGAGCTTGTGCTTGTTGTTTATGAAGCTCTTAGCTCTCCATAAGGACTTAATCCGTTCGTGGATATCCGGGATATACAGTACAGCTATGGGGGTCACATGGCTCTGACTTTAGTTGCTCAAGGGTTCTACCTAGCTTTGTTGGTGGTTTGCCAGAATTGGGAGAAACGGGGTTGTAGCTCGTTGGCCATTCAATATTGTTAGGAGGGTTTTTGAGCGGCTTTATATGGTCTTCATTTGGTTAGGGAGTTGAGAACCTACTCTAATGGAAACCATGACCCGTAGTGAAAGTGTACACCTCTGTAGAGTTAACTAAACCGACATGTCACCGTGTGTCGCGGTCATGAACGGCCTTGGAACACCAATGGATAGAATTGTGTGTCTACTTTACTTGATGATATTAAACCGATGATGATATCTCGGTCCACAAGTGTGAATAATGGTTTGGGATTCCTTTACTCGCTTAAGCTTAAAAGTTGACCAACTCTAAAAGCAACCGCAGCTTAAAAAACAAATGTCGACTTTCAGAGCCTTCATAACCCCCGGTTATACTTGCGGAGTTCGACATGGACTCACCCTTGCTATATCACATTAAATGGATCAAGGTGGGTTTGATGACTACGATGATAACTACCGTGATGAGTACTATTAAGCTTGTGGGCCACCAAATCGGCTAGTCCCTCGTGGAGTGGAGCAACCATGGTGTCTTCTATTTAGTTTCCGTTTGTGCTAGAACTTTGATATTAATATGGTTTTTGGATATTATTCGGTTTGTAATAAAGTTTCGGATATGATACTCCAGTGATTTGTCATGCATATGTGAGATTGATCTCTGGGCACATATGTACTCTATGCTCATTTTTGGTCCTTTAAAAATGGGTATGACAAGTTGGTATCGAGCCGTTGGATCGTAGGGACGCAAAGCTTAGTTAGAATGGTCGCTTTTAGCTCTCTTGCTCTATTCTTGCTTCCTTGGTTATTTGTGAAACTTTTTGGTCACTAACTTATTGTGAAAAGCCTTGCTAACTTGGGACAAATTTCTATAGATGCCGATGACAAGGTCCCAAAGATTTGTCTCTCTTCAAGACGACAAGAAGCCGAAGGAGTTCCCCTCGGGGAGGTCCCAAGTCGTCTACCTACGCCAACACCGAAGAAGAACCTATGGAGGAGGTGGTGCCGGGAAGACAACTCCATGGACGTCGTGGACTTGTCCAAGATGAAGAAGAAGTGGCACCACAAGTGGGTGGTTCACCACCACGCCGCCATCACCACCATCACCGCCACGGTGCAAGATCCTCCAAAGATTACAGGGATGGACTATGAGGATTTATTTCCCACCGGCAAAGCCGGACTTCTTCACATCATCGCCTCGTGCAAATGCTGATCAACTATTATGGGGATTGGTTCACTCGTGTGCAATACATCTCGCCAGAGTACACCCATCCTCCTCCGAGGAGACTTTCTCGAGATCGGAGGTGCTCATTTGCTATTGGGATCGGACAAAGGGCAGATTTGGCGGAGTCCCGTTTTACTCATCTTGGTCCTCGCCCATCTATGCTTTCTAGTATGGAAGATGCGGCGGCTGAAGCCTACATGGAATTCCATGCCCGCCGCTTTGATCAAATGCAAGACAACAACCGCTACCTTCCTAGGAGTCATCCCACTTTGCTCCTTGGGCTATGTTGGCTCCAGTTGGCTTTAGATCCAATTGCTCACACCATGGTTAACTACACACGTGAGTTGCTGAGCAAGATCACCGAGCTTGAAGAATTGGTGGCAAGGCAGAGAGCTCGGATTGACAGGTTCGAGGAAGAGGTGGACCAGCGCCGTGTGGCTAATGGAGAGCCACCTATCTATGATGACATTGAAGCCCCGACACGTCCATAGGACTTAGGGTCCCTTTATCTTAAAGTCGTTAGCGTTTGAGTCTAGCTAGTGAGTTGAGTCTTATGTGTTGGTGAACTTTTGAGTGTCAATTGATTTGTTATTGTGTTCTTGGTTGGTTTGGATCTTTGTAATGAGTGATGGAGCTTTGTGGGCTTGTCCACAAGTTCTTTAAGTTAAGAATATTAAGATTTGATTAGTTCATATGCATTTTGGTTTGGTTATCTCGTTGCTGTCCCTGCTGTTATTTCTGGAGCAGTCTGCAATGCTTCTGGCATAACTTTATTTTGGTTCGTGAGAACGGGATTAAAATTTAAGGGATGAAACTAGACTTCTGTAGCTTTCCAATGCCGTGTCATGCACCTAAATACCTATTATGAGCTAAAAGATATGATTGTTGGAAGTTGGGGTACCTGTTCTGCCAGACAGTTCTGCAACCTTACTGTTTCTCTCAGTTTTGACCTGGTTAATAAAATAATCTGGAAAAGTTGACAACAGGAAAGTTGTAGAGAATTTCGTAAGCTTTCCAACGGTGTATAGTACGTACTGATTGGATTTCTGGAACTCCGGCAACCGTCGAAATACCGAACTGATGTCCAGAAACTTCGTCCAGAAAATTTGTTAACTTTCATATCTCATGTTTTCTGTCCTTGAGAGGAATCCTAAAGCTCATATATGTGTTATTGGTTGACAGATTGTGGGGATCGCTCGTGCCCCCTTAGCCTTCGCTCCCGGGGGGGGGAAGGGGGCGAGGGCTTCCCGGGGGGTGAGTCGAGAACACAAACGGGGAGCGGAGCGACCCTCCGTCCGCCCGACCTTCGCCGGTTGCCGAGGGTCGAGGCGACGGAGGGCCCGGCCTCCGAAGGAGGAGGGATAAGATGATGCGTAAGGCGAGACGTGGGTGTAATAAAAACGAGTAAATGGCACTTAAACTGGCCAACAGCCGATCCCTTTCCTTGTGCCCGTACCCGGGTATTTATAGGAATTCAAAGGGTCAGAGGGGCCGATTTACAATTTGGTACATGGTAGGTAGGAGAGAACACACGCTACAACTGGGCCCTTTCAAGGGCAAGCTAGTAACTATTCGTATGTGGTCAGTACGGGAAATACACGCATGACTTCTCCCCGCCCGGGGTGGGGTTCCTCATGCCGCCCGCCGGTTCCGTGCATCCGCGGAGGGGCAGCCTCCGAGGGGTCCCTCCGCCGGCCTTTCCCGTTGCTTGCAAGCGCCCACTTGGGCGACCCCCTCGCGGCGCGCCTCCCTACGTCGCGTAGGGGGCCGTCATGCTCCCGGCTTCGGAATGCCCGCTCTGGGGCCGCCCTCGACGGAGGGGTGACGCCGCCGTTCGTGTCTCACGCGAAGGGTCCTCCGCTTGCTGATCCCGCAAGACTTCGCAATATGTTAACGGAGATTAGTTCTTGGCCCCCTGTGGTGAGGCCCGCGGGCTGCCGGGGCGGGCGAGGGTCGCCTCCCCAACAAAGCAGCCCCTCGAAGGTCTGGTTCCCTCCGAGGGGGCCAGAGCAGCGAAAAAACGTCCTTCCGGAGGGTCCCGTGCGGGTGGCGTGCTTGCCGCCCCATGGGCCCTTGCCAGCGGCGTCCCCGGCTGCTCGTGGGCCTCGCGGAGGTGGGCCTCGGCCCTCCTGCTTCTCCAGCGCGTTAGGGCTTGGCTGCCCTTGGTCGGATGCTGTTGGTTAGTTTGGGAGTGACGCGGATCGGGGTGAACTGTGTTTGTTTAGGGGGTACGGATGCCGTTGGTTTGCCTGCGTGGGGCGGATCGGAGGGCCTGGCGTTGTTTTGGGATCCGGCCTTGATCTCGGTGGCTCGCGGCTGCGTCCCCGCCGCGTCCCTCCTCCGTCCCCGGCCTATAAATACGTACAGTTGGTGAGATTTAGGGTTTGTGCCCTCCTTTGCTTCCACGCTTTCGCTTTCGCCTCCTTTCACGCTTTCGCCTTCTTACGCTGTGTCCTAAGTTCGCCCGCTTTTTTAGCGGAGGGTCCCTTTTCCGCGCGGAGGGTCCATCGATGGCTCGTTACTGGGGAGACCATGAGGCCCAAGACCGTCGTTGAGTGCCAGTTCCCTCGGAGCAAGAGCACCGACAAGTCCCCTCGAAGGCGTTCCGAAGGAGCACGAAGTTTTCCACAAGAGGCGTTTCCGCGCCTCGGGCGAGACGGTGCCGCGTCCGGCCCGGCGAAGTCATCGTCTTCGAGGAGTTCTTCCACGCGGGGCTCCGCTTCCGTGCGAGCTCGTGCTCGGGGTCCGCGGAGGTTCAACCTCCGTCCACAACTCACGGCGTCGTGCTTTCCACGCCCGATGACGTATGCCCGGGCGTGCCGCTCCGTAGGGCTGGAGCCGACGGTGGACGGCTTCATCGGAGCCCACACCGTGCACTATCACCCCGCGCTTGCCGTCGTGGCGACCTGGGAGGAGGAGGTCTTCCGCCAAGTATGGCGTGTGCGGGGCCATCCCCGCAGCCGGGTGGAGGCCCCGCCGCGGCGCAACGGAACAAGTGGAGCGCCGGCCGGCTCGACCGGCACGGTTCTATTACCGCTGGAGGGTGCGGAGGGGCTGTATGGCGATCCGAGTCCCGCCATCGCGAAGGTGAAGCCCGTGAAGACGGCGGAGGCGACGAGGGAGCTGGACGCCCGCCGCGTCATGTCCCTCGCCACGTCTCGCGCGACCTGTTGGTGGAGGAGTTCGCGGCGGCGCAGGTACACAGTCCCCGTGGGCGGGGGTGCCCCCTCCGTTGAAGGATTACGCGGACTCGGCGGAGTATGCCCCCAAGGGGCTGAAGGCGTTGAGGTTTGACCTCGAGACGATCCGGCCCGAGCTGCTTGAGGCGGCGAAGGGTGATAAGGTGGAGTTCGCCCGCTGGTGATGGCGGAGGCCACCGCCTCTCCCCGACTTCCTTATTGGAAAGTTGGAGGCTTCGAGGTCCGGCTGGATCCGCCTGCCTCGGCGACCGCCGCCGGGTGAACCGGGGTCTTCGACTGCTTCCGGTCGGCTACGAGGACCGGCCGATCGAGGCTGGTGCCGACGCCATGGATGCGGGGAGGAAGAAGCGGGGTCCGCAAGGCCGCCGGCGCGCGGCCCCACTCCCGAGCCCCCGGGCCAGCGGGGCGCTGCCCTCCACCCCCACCCGTCGTCGGAGGGGGGCGGGTTCTTCGGGGCCGGCGGGTCTCGGGTTGTCGACCTCGGGCCGCTTCCTTATCTCCCGATGATGAGGATGAGGCGGAGGACGCTGGGGCGGACGCGGGAGGCGGTCGAGGAGGCCGCGCGGAGGAGGAGGCCTCCGACGACCGGCCCGACTATGAGGAGGCTGAGAGGAGCCGTGGCGGCGGGCCCTCCGAAGAAGAGGGGGACGGTGGGGACGGCGGTGTCGAGGGGTGCGGCGCGGCAAGTCCGTTAGACTCGCCGCACGAGCACGCGGTGCCCCCGCCCTATCGGCGGTGCCACGTGTGGGCGGCGGGTGAGATTTTGGACGACCCTCCGAGGCCTCCCGGAGTGGGAAGGCCCTTTGGGGGAGCGGAGGCCCCTCCCCGCTGCCTTATGTGGCGGAGACGATCGGCATCGATGATGTCGACGTGGAGTCGCACACGGCATCGACCTCCCACGACACCCCCTTCGCCAGCTCGAGGTTGAGCGGAGGATGATTGGGCGCGTCTTCGATCGCGTGTCCGCCGGAGGCGTAGATGCAGTGTGGCGAACCGCTCCTCGCCGATATCCATGAGGATATCAAGGTGAAGACCTCGGAGTTGCTAGTGTTGGCGCGGGGCGGCCATCCGTGAGGGGCCGGGACTCCGTCGACCACGCGACGCGCTTGAAGGAAGGCCTCTAGCGAGCTCAAGGAGAGCCGGCGGGAGGCCCGGGAGCCGGCGGCTATTGATGAGGGCGGAGCGCCTCGAGGGAGGTGGCGGACCTTAAGGAGGGTGCGAAAGTTCTCCGGCGGGAGAATGAGCGCCCGACGCCGGAGGCGCGCGTGAGGTCCGCGCAGCCGCGGGAGGCGGAGGTGGCGGCGCGGCGAAGAGGCTCAATGATCTTGAGCTGTCCCTGGTATGCGAGGCGAGGCCTTCAAGGCGGCGCTGACGCGTTCTTACGGAGTCGGGCCGCTTCCCGCTGCTCGCAACCCGGACCTGCCCTTGTTGGCGCCCTGGATGCGCCGGGAGGTGGGCCGGCTGCCGGTGGTGGTGGCTGCGCGCCCGAGCCGGCACCGCCGCGGTCGCCTTCGAGGGGGCCCCCGCCATCCGGATTGCGCGCGACGGGAGCCGCGAATGAGGCCCCCGACCGCCACTTCCCCGGCCCGACGAGGTTAGGGGCCTCGCCGAGGAGCGGGACGTGAAGCGCGCTTTTTGCGACAGCCTTCATCAGCGGCCGGTACGGCGAGGGCGGAGCTTGCTGCGAGTTTTCAAGGCTGATCCGCCGGGAAGGTTGGTCACTTGTTTGCTTTTGTTGTCCGCTCGCGCTTTTCCTCTTTGTTTGCTTTGCTACTTCAGGCCTTGTGTGCCGACTTGGTGTCGTTTAGGTCGTTGCCGCCGCCGCGAGCGGAGGGGGCTCCCCGTGCCGCCCGGAGGAGATACAAGCCGCCGGACGGGTTGAGGTGCCGGGTCGCTTCCGGCGATACGGTGCCTCCGCCGCGGGCCGGGCTGCCAACCGCCATCCCGTCTTCCTCGGCCCCCTCCTCTCCGCCGCAGCCCCTCCCCCTCCGCACATCTCCGCGGGCGCCTCGCCGCGGCCGAGCCCTCTGAGCTGCTCCGGCTCCATGCCTCCGAGGACCCCTCCGCCGATGCGGCCGGGCCTCCGACGCAGGTAGCTTAGGGCTCCTTAGGTTGCGCTGGAGTTTATTCTTTCCTAGGCGAGACAATCATGTGGTGTGAAACTTCTTGGCCTTCGGGCTTTTTAAGTTGAATGATGAATTGGAGTTTTAGGGGCTTCGCCCATTCTCGTTGCTACTCGATTGTGCGTTCCGTTGTGTCCGTGCACCTTCGTAGCTTGATTGCGTTGGGGTTGGGGCTAACCGCGTTTGATGATTGCGTTGGCGCGCGCAGGTACCCGCGGGCCTGCGCGAGGGTGCTTAACGTGGTTCCGCCTGATGATGAATCGCCAAGATGTGTTCATTTCGGGAGACTTGGGTTCATGCCATGCAGCGGTTCCCTGACCGCCCTTCGAGCGGTTTTGGTGGGGCAGGGTTCGAAGTACGATGTAGCCAATCAAGAGCCTCTGAGGCCTTCGGCGGTCCCATGACTTGACAAACCGTCAAGTGGAACGGGTACTTTTCGAGCCGGTGCCGCGCGGCCTTGGCGGAGGACGATCTTGAGGACGATGAAGCCGTAGCCATCGCACTTGGGCAAGCGGCTTGTTGGGTCGATCGCGAGGCCGAGTCGTTGTTCCAAAGCGGGAGGATGTGGGCTTCGAGTGGAGCGACATGCGGAGGGTATACCGGCATCGAGTGCTACGGGGTGAACTTCCGCTTGTTCTTTCGGAGCCTGTGGATACGGAGCAAGTCGCGCCGACTCACAAGAGCCGCGGGTGGAGGTGGTGGATGTAGAGGAGTTTGTGGAGCGTGTAGCGAAGGTGTTGGTTAAGGCCATCTTGTATGGGGTCGTGGCCTCTGTAGGCGGGGATGTGTGTGCGGAGGCTCACGGGCTTTCCCCGACACGGAGGGCCGTGTAACTTTCCTCGTAATGTAATGGACGGGCTTTCACGGCGCGGAGGGCCGGTAACTTTCCTCGTAATGTAATGGATGCGGTATGTTTGCAAAGAGTTGTTTTGTGTTGCATGTACCAAGTGGTAGTGGTGCTCTTCGTAGGTAGTCGGCGTGAAGCCGGCGGTGCCCCCTATTTCACTTAGTGCGAGACTTCGTGCATTTTGCGAAGGTAGCCGCGGTAGACAAGGTCCCCCTGTTTTTCACTTAGTGCGAGACTCGCTGCGTTTTGCGAAGGTAGCCGCGATAGACAAGCGGCGTCCCCTCGTTTTCCTTAGTGCGAGACTCGCGCGTTTCGCGAAGGTAGCCGCGATAAGACGGGGCGTCCCCATTTTCCTTAGTCTGCGAGACTCGTTTTTTCGAAGGTACCGCGATGGACAGCGGCGCCCCTGTCTTCCTTAGTGCGAGACTCGCGTTTGCGAAGGTAGCCGCGGTAGACAAGGCGTCCCCTGTTTTCCTTAGTGCGACTTCGCGCGTTTGCTGGGTAGCCGCGATAGACAGCGGCGTCCCCCGCTTCCTTAGTCTGCGAGACTCGCGCGTTTGCGAAGGTACCAGCGATAAACGGCGCCCCCCGGTCTTCCTTAGTGCGAGACTCGCTGCGTTTTGCGAAGGTAGCCGCGGTAGACAAATGGGGCGCCCCCTGTTTTCCCTTAGTGCGAGACTCGCGTTTTATGGAGGTTTGCTTGACCAAGTGGTACTCGTTGATTTTTATTGCAGGTCTTCGTTACAAAGTTCTTTGGGACGCGGAGGGTCTTTTTTCGCCCCACAGGGTTCCCCGTTGAAGCTTGAAGTTGGTGCGAGGGTGCGCCTTGTGATTCCGCGGTGCACGACTCATCGTTCGGAGACTTGGGAGCGGGACGGCCCCGCGCGCGAATTGGGACTCTTGCAGAGGTGGCTTATGGGGTGGGTCCTCTGCGCCCGTGCACGCCCATCCTTGTTGAATGGCGGTCTTGCGGGTTGTCGCAGCTTTCGCCGCCCTTTCGCTCGTCGTTTCGTGGTCGCGACCTACCCCCTTCGACTTTGATTCCTTTGGTGGAGTTGCCCACGAGGAGGATGTTACATTCTCCATTGTGGTATCCCCTTCGCAGAGTCACCGCCCCGAAGTTAGGCCGGGTCCCGCGCGAGGTGCTCCCGGCGGCCGGGCGTAGGGGTTATGGAGTACCGAAATGCTCTAGTTTGTCTCGCATTTGGTCTTTGTTGGTTTGCGGGGTTTGGATGTTTCGCGCCTCTGGGGCATCCGTAGCGCTGTTGCTCTTCATTGCACTTTGCTTGCCCCGCCTGGGGGTTGGGGTCCGTTTACATTTTCCATTGTGGTGCCTTCGCTGGGTTGGGAGGTCGGGGTTTCCTTTGAGGTATCCCGCATCTCGCTCTATAGGATCGGGGTTTGGCTATGGGTGTTAGCATGGTGGCGTCTCGTGGGTCGATGGTCGCTCTCTTCCTAACATGGGATTCGTGGGGGAGGTTTGGTTTTATAGTGCTTCTTGGGGGGCTGTGCTCCCGGCGTTGGGCGGATGTCATAAGTGCTTGTTGTGATTATGGTTTGTACGGCGGAGGTCTTGTCCTTGGTGGGTGGTGGTGTTAAGGCCGTACGGCGGAGGTCTTGTTCTTGGTCGGTGGTGGTATTTTTTGTTGCCGAGCCCCCGGCGAAGGGGTACCTGTCTTCCGATTGCCGTCGTGCCGTGGGGCCGGACTTCGAGGGGTGGCGGAAGTACCCTCAGCGCGAGCCCCCCGGAGGAGGTGCCGGGCTTCCGGCCAGGCGCCCCGCGTGTCTCATACTTGGAGAGCGCGGGGGTGTCTTTATTGCGAGCCCCTAACGGGGGTGCCGGGGCGCCCGACTTTTGTGCGCCTCCGCGGGTCTCATACTCGGAGAGCGCGGGACGTCTTCCCCTGCGGGCCCCCCGCGAGGTGCCGGGCGCCCGAGGCTTTTGTGCGCCTCCGCGGGTCTCATACTGGAGAGCGCGGGGCGTTTTCATTGCGAGCCCCGCGGAGGTGCTGGGCGCCCGACTTTGTCGCCTCGCGGGTCTCATACTCGAGAGCGCTGGGCGTCTTCATTGCGGCGGCCCCCTCGGCGGAGGTGCCAGGGCGCCCGACTTTTGTGCGCCTCCGCGGGTCTCATACTCGGAGAGCGGGGCGTCTTCATTGCGAGCCCCCCCGGGCGGTGGTGCCCGGGGGCGCCCGATTCTCATTTGTGCCGCCCGCTGGTCTCATACTCGAGAGCGTGGGCGTCTTCATTGCGAGCCCCCGGCGGAGGTGCCGGGCGCCGGCTAACATAATTTAGAGTTAGGAGTGTTTTTGTTGGTTTGATCGAGCCTGGGTGCAGCCTTTGCGCTGCCCTCCCGAGCGTGGCAATCCCGCCACCTTCAAGGCCGATGAGGGCTGGTTGGCGCCACCAGCCCCTTTCCGATCGTCAGACTTGCGCTGCACCTTTTCCGATGTGGGGGTAACTAACCCGCATATATTAGATATTGGCACGCCTCGTTAAAAAACCTCGCGCCCTTCGCAAGGAAAAAAGAGTGCAGCCCGCATTGTTCATGATCTTAAGTTTAGAAGAGAAAAATGAAATGGCAAAATGAGCGGAGCCCCATACAACTCGCGAGTGCCCGGTACATTGCACCGCTAGGGGTAGTACTTAAGGAGGTCGCCGACGCTCCATGTGTGGGGAGATCATGGCCTTCGAGATCTTGCGGGTGGAGGGAGCCGGTCTTGTGGACTTAGTGACGACGAGGTATGGGCCCGTCCACTTGGCCATGAACTTGCCACCCATCTTCGCGTTCGCTTCGATCAGACGAAGTCTCCGACGGAGATCGTGCGGAGGCCGAGCTTCTTGTTCCTCCATCTTGTGGTCTCCTCCCGGTATGCGTGGAGGTTGAGGATGGCCAAGTTTCTTGTTTCTTCGAGGAGGTCCTTCGCGACGCCTCTTCTTTTTCTCGGGGGGGCTTCTGGTGACCCTTAGCGACGCGTGCTTCGGCTTCTTTTTCGGGAGGACGGCCTCTTCTCCCGAACAGAGCTTGAAGGGCGGAATTTGGTCGCCACGGCTTTCGGAGGTGTTATGTGACCATACCACCGGAGCGAGCTCCTCCGCCCATTTTCCTCTTGGTTTCGCGTGGACCTTCGCGCCGATACCCCGCAGGATTATGCCATTGGCCCTTTCGACGAGGCCGCTTTGATTGGGGGTGCCTCACGGAGGCGGCGTATCTTGGTGCCTATTTGATGGCGTAACCGTTTGAAGCCTTCGTTATCAAACCGGTGCCGCTATCGATCGTTATGCTCCGGGCTGAAACTGCGGCGCACGATCCGCTAAGAACTTTTGTACCGAGTGAGAGGTTATGCTTGCGAGAGGGCGGGCTTCGATCCATTTGGTGAAGTATTCGACCGCCACTCACTGCGTGGCGAAGTTCCCGGAGCCGGCGGCATTGGACCGATAAGGTCTATCGCCCATCGGCGAAGGGGGCCATGTGGGGCGATGAGGGTTGCCTGAGCCCCCGCCCGTTGGAGTGGTGGGTCGTCACCGGCATCCTTCGCAAAGGCTTGACCCGCCCGTGGCGCCGTTGAGTGCGGTGGGCCAATAGAACCCTTGCCCGAACACCTTCCCACTAACGCTCAAGGGCGTTGTGCGAGCCGCAGATGCCTTCGTGGATCTCCGCTAGGATGGCGCAGCCTTCGCCAAGAGATATGCATTTTAGCCATGGTGCGGTTACGATGCCTTGTACAGCTTGTTGTCAACTAGACGGTAGCCTCGACCTTCTCGCTCAACCCTTTTTGTTCTTCCTTGGATTGGGGCTCGAAGAGGCCTTTTGATGAATGCAATGATCGGGGCTCTCCAATCTTCGCCGTGAATGGCGCCGACCGATTTCGGGGTTGGTCGCCATCTTGAATCGCGGCTACGCAGTATTTCGAAGAACACGCCCCGTGGGAGTTGCTCGGGACGCGGCCTTCGCGAGCTCGTCGGCTTCGCCCGTCCCTACCGGATATGGTCTTGGTTGTGATGCCGAGAAAGAAGGCCTCCGTTTTCCTTAGCCTTGCGAGGTATTTTTGCAGCTCTGGGTGCTTGGCTTTGTTGTCCTTCTCGCTTGTTTCGAGACCACCTCCGAGTCGGTTTTGATGATGGCCCTTCGCCGGCATGGCCCGGAGCTTGTTTAGTGCCAAGAGCACTGCCTCGTATTCCGCCGTGTTGTTTGTGCACTGGAATTCTAGCCTGGCAGCATATCTCAGCTTGACTCCGGAGGGTGAAGTGATGATGGCCGCGATGCCAGCTCCGCGTGCCCCCCAGGCTCCGTCAGTGTGTGCTGTCCAAATCGGGTCCAAGTTCACTGCTTGGTTGTATGTGTCAGGTGTCCAGTCTGCTAGGAAATCTGCTAGGGCCTGTGACTTGATGGCCGTTCTGCCGACGAATCTGATTGCGTGGTCTCCGATCTCGGCCGCCCACTTCGCTATTCCGCCCACCGACTCGGGGTTTCGAATATGTTATCGAGGGGAAAGCTCGAAGGTATGGTGACCTCATGTGCCTGGAAGTAGTGCTTGAGTTTTTTCGTTGCCATGACCACTGCGTAGGCTACCTTTTCCAGCTACGTGTAATTTAGCTTGGGCCCTTCGAGGGTTTCGAGACATAGTAGACGGGATTTGCCCGACTGGTGCCCTTCGCTCACTTTTTGACGAGCACCGCTGCCGACGGCATGTGGCGATGCGGCGACGTAGAGAAGGAGTCCTTCGCCCGGTTCCGTGGCGAGGGTGGTAAGGTTTTTGAGGTACGCTTGAGGTCTTCGAAGGCTTCTTGTTGCGGAGGCCCCCAAACCGAAATGGGTCTGCTTTCCTTTAGAGTTTGGAAGAATGGTAACCCTCGCCGGGGCCGACCGAGATGAACCCGCTAAGGGCGGCGAGGCGCCCCGCTAGTCTCTCAACCGATTTTCTGCCCTCTGAGGTTCCATCGCGGTGATTGCTGCGATCTTCGAAGGGTTGGCCTCTATTCCTTTTTACGATACGAGGCAGCCCAAGAACTTGCCCTTGCTTACTCCAAATACACACTTGGCGGGGTTGAGTTTGAGCCCGGCTTCACGCAGCTATGACGAAGGTCCTTTGGAGGTCCGTGATGTGGTCTTCCTTTAACTTACTTTGGACTACCAAGTCGCCGACGTGGGCCGAGATGGCGCCTGCCGCCTCCGAACACCTCCGCCGTCATTCGTGCGAAGGACGAGCCGGCTTCGTTGCGGAGGCCTTCGGCCATTCTCCCGGGCGCGCAAGTTCCGAAGGGGGTTATGAAACTTGTCTTGTCTTCATCCGCCCGTTCATCCAAATTTGGTGGTATCCCGAGAAACAGTCCAGAGGGACAACCTTTCACGGCCCGTCTCTTTGGTCGACTAGAGAGCTGATTCGGGGAGGGGAAAATCGTCCCCGGGCATGCTTTGTTCAGCCGGTGAAATCCACACACATCCTCCATCCGTGGGCTCCGCTTTGTCTTTGCTAAGGCTTGCTTTTTTCACCATGACAACGTTGGATAACCAAGTGGGGTATTTGACCGGGCGGATGACCTCCGCGGCGTCTAGAAGGCGG
The DNA here is from genome assembly GCA_015847255.1 of Hyparrhenia diplandra. Lineage (NCBI taxonomy): Eukaryota > Viridiplantae > Streptophyta > Magnoliopsida > Poales > Poaceae > Hyparrhenia > Hyparrhenia diplandra. The sequence goes on along the minus strand of JADLZK010010615.1, from coordinate 792,934 downwards.
TTTACCTCGCGCTCGCCGCTACTCTTCTCTCGCGTCGACATTTTGCGAAGCTTCGCGCTTTACGGGAGTGGCGTCCCTCCTTATGTTGAGGTGGTGCTCGATGAGGTCACGGCTAACACCCTCAGAAATCTTCGGGACCGTGCAAACACATCGGAGTTCTCGGAGGCACCGCAAGAGCTCGCCTCCTCGGTCCGGTCCAGAGTGCGGATATGGTTACTTCTCTATCGGGATCAAAGCTAAAAAGCCCGACTTTCTTCGTTTCTTCTTTGGTAGTGCTCGCGGGGCCTCCGCCGCCTTACGCGTCTCTCTTGGCCCCGCAGTTCTTGTTCTAGGTTGTGTACGTTGCGTTGCCCCTCGACGGCGACCCCCTCCGCGTTTCTTGTTGCGGTCCGGTCTCCGAACACGGCAATTATGCCGCCGACGAGGCATCTTCATGCGTAGATAACTTCGGGTGGAGGACCGCGTCGAATGCGTTGGTGACTCACGCGGCGAAAAATGGCGTTGTAGCTGTAGTACGTGCTCGACCACGCCGAAGGTTATGTTTTCTCGATCGGTGAATGGGCTCTTTCCCCGAAGGAGACCGGTAAGGTGATTTTCCCGATGGTCCCAACTTGCCGCCTCCGTAGAAGAGGGGATTGCTCATCGGTTGTAACATGTTCCCCGCCCGTGCCCATTTTGTCGAAGGTGGATGCGAACAAGATGTCCGCGGAGCTGCCCGTGTCTACTAGGATCCTAGTAATGATCCAGCCTCCGATGTTGGTGTCGATGACCATCGACGGGTGTGAGGGTAGTCTCCGAGCTTCATGTCGCCGGCATTGAAGGTGATCGAATGTGGGACCGATCATTTGTCGTGAGGCCCCTCCGTACCCACATGATGGACCCTCCGATAGTGCTCCTTTCGCCGCCGTTTGTTGCCGTGGTCCTCGTTGGAGCCCCCCGATAGCGCGAGGGACGACCCCGTAAGATGAGTTGGGCTTGCCGACGATTGTCCGATTTCTTGCTTGACCGGGTGTTCTTGGGTCGAAGGTGGTGCGGGTGGCGGAGGTGGAGGTGGTAGGGCTTGGTTGTGATAGCTTGGTTGCGGAGGCTCTGGGGTGTGAAACCGTATACTCTTTGCCGGTAGTATCGCGGCCGGCTCGCCGAAGGTCTTTGGAGTGGAAAGCCGGGTAGTGGAAGCCCGGATGTCTTTGGGATTCCATAGTCGAAGGGGGTGAAAGTGTAGTGGTTGGAGTGGGTGCTTGCTGGTTTTCTTGTGTGGTTAACTTGCCTCTGCGGGCTTTGCGAAGCGAGCTCCCCTCGTCCATCGCCTCTTTCCCCTTGGCGAAAATATGGGCATTGTTTGGTGTAATGGCCTTTGCCCTCTCCGCAAAGAATGGCGTAGGGGTTGTTTTTTTATGAGGCCTCATGTTGGTGTCTCGGGTTCGGCCGGGGTTCTTGGTGGGTAGTTTTGCCTAGGGGGTGGTTGGTGGGTTTTTGCTTTGTGGCGGGGTTTGTTGGCGATGGTGCGACTCGACGGCCTCCTCGGTCTTGGGTGGTTGTCCGTGCGTGGTGGTCGTTGTGGCCGGTGCCGATATGGCGGAGGCCGGAAAGCCTCTATCTTCGCTTTGTGGCTGCATCGCCTCTGCAGTACTTGTCCATTATCTCGTGTAGCTCCGCTAGGGTCTTGGCTGCCTCCGCTCAATCTTTGAATGACATGGGCACAGGGCGGATGCAAGAGACCACCGCCATAATGACGCTCTGCCTGAGACCCTCGGTCCCGCCTTGGTTTGGAGAAACCTCCGCCACCACTCTTGTAGGGGCTCATTTGGCTACGCACCACGTTCAAAAACTTCGGTCTTTGTTGATGAGTTCGAGTCAACTCCCTTGAAATTTGCGCCGAAGGGCGTCGAAGGTCGGACCAGCTCCCGATTGAGTTGGGGGCAGCGTCACGATATCAAGATCGAGCCACTCCTCTGCGATGATCACAAATGACTTGGCCATTGTGGAGTGATCTCCTCCCGCGGCTTCCACATGGCAAGCCAGCTCATAACGAACCGTGCGGGGTCGGAGGCCCCGTTGTATCTTGGCAAGTCTTGGTGGTCGTATGCCGGGAGGCCATTCCGCGATCCGGCGGGCGAGGAGAGCGGGGATTTGGGGTCGTAATGATGATTTTGCGGAGGTCGCGCCGAGCCGTGGCGGCCGCCGCCGTCCCGATGGGCATGGAGGGGTACAGCTTGGCTTATGCGCGAGGGTTGAGGATTGCGGGTGTTGCACCGTGGTTGATTCGCGGAGGTGGTGGTGGGGTTGGCGGAGGTGGGGCTTGCCCCGAGCCGGGGGGTTGCGGATGATTGCCGGGCTGCGGCTGCCCTCCCCCCGACTTCTTGCACCGCCGAAGCCGCTGGGGTTGATCCATGCCGCCGGGTCCCGCGGGGCGCTTCGCCTGTTCCCGGAAGGCCCGCAGCGCCTCGATCTAGGGCTGCGGCAAGAACCTCCTCTTTTTTCGCGATCCGCTTGAGGGCCTCTAGTGCCTGCTCGCCTTGCTCGGTTTCCTCCCTCTTCATCCTCTCGCAAAGACTCGAGGAGCCCTCCGGCGGATCCGTGAGGGGTTCGCCGAGGCGGAGACATCCGCGCCACCGGTTGCTGGACCACGCCCCGCCGGCCCTCGCGGAGCGCCGCCTTTGCCGGGCGTCATGGCCTTCTTCCCCCGGTGACCTCCGATATCGGGATGACCGGGGGTCCGGAGATGGCGGGCCCTCCCCGGCTCCCGCAGGGCGCTGAGTCGCGGGTGCGTGGTGGCCGCATGCCGACCGCTTGATGGGTTTGATCTCGGGGTCCCCTTCGGGGCGGAGTTGTTCCCGCGCGGCGACGGGCTTCGTTCGGCGGGTGACTCGGCATGGCTTTGGACTTTTGTGTCGTTCCCCACGGACGGCGCGCCAACCGGTGGGGATCGCTCGTGCCCCTTAGCCTTCGCTCCCGAGGGGGCGGGAGGGGGCGAGGGCTTCCCACTGGGTGAGTCGAGAACACAAACGGGAGCGGAGCGACCTCCGGTCCGCCCGACCAGCCGCCGGGTTGCCGAGGGTCGAGGCGATCGGAGGGCGCCCTCCTCCGGAGGAGGGATAAGATGATGCGTGGGGCGGACGTGGGTGTAATAAAAACGAGTAAATGGCACTTAAACCGCCAACACCGATCCCTTTCCTTGTGCCTGCATCGGGTATTTATAGGAATTCAAAGGGTCGAGGGGCCGATTTACAATTTGGTACATGGTAGGAGAAGAACACACGCTTACAACCGGGCCCTTTCAAGGGCAAGCTAGTAACTATTCGTGCGGGGTCGACGGGAAATACACGCATGACTTCTCCCGCCCGGTAGGGTTTCCTCATGCCCGCCCGCCGGCCGTGCATCCGCGGAGGGGCGCCCGAGGGGTCCCTCCGCCGGCCTTTCCCGTTGCTTGCTTCGCGCCACTTGGGCGTACCCCCTCGCCGGCGCTCCCCTACGCCGCGTAGGGGCCGCCATGCCCCGGCCAATGCCTGCTCTCGGGGCCGCCCTCGACGGAGGGGTGACGCCGCCGCTCGGTGTCTTCGGCGGGTCCTCCGCTTGCGATCCCGCAAGACTTCGCAATATGTTAACGGAGATTAGTTCTTGGCCCCGGTGGTGAGGCCCGCGGGGCCGCCGGGCGGCGAGGGTCGCCCTCCCCCAACACGATGGCTGCCGTGGCGTAGGTCGTGGGTAGAGGTCGTGGGTCGAGGAGTGACCACAGAGGATCCGATGAATCGGTGATGCGCACGATGAATCGGGTTCGTGCGGCGGGACCAGCGGGAGGGCTGGCTCAACCGCCAAGAGATAGGCGCAGAGAGCCTTGCAAGGACGCCCCCGTGTTTACTCACACCGCTGATCCGCTGGAGGCGGATGACTGCTCCGGCGGTAAAGCAAAATGAACATCGCCCGGTGTCTCGATCAAGAGAAGGTGTCAGTATGGTGCCACAAGCCAGCTCCAAGGTGCAGCTCGATATGGTGGGAGACTTACTTGGCTGCTCGTCCCAATAATGCTCCCCGATGTCACTTGGCAGCAGTTCGTGGATGCCTTCAAGGAGCATCATGTCCCCGAGGGTGCAAAGGAAATTAAGGCGGATGAGTTCGTGAATCTCCGCATGGGGCGCATGACCATGAGTGAGTATGTTGATGCCTTCACTCACCGTCGCTATGCTCCCCACGGCGTGAGGGATGACAAGAACAAGCGGCGTCTATTCCTCAAAGGCATTTACTATGATCTCAAGTTGCGCTTGTCCGGAGGGAAGTATGAGAACTTCCAAGAGCCGGGTGAATGATGCCATCAAGTTGGACAACCCGCGCAGCGAGCGGGACAGAAGAGGAAAATGAAGGGAGAATCTTCATCAAGCAACTCACGCCCCGCTTCAATTCTCATCGGGTAAACCAGAGGTACCCCAATAACCGGGAACCGCAACAACAATCAACGAGAGGCCATTCTATTCTCGGGGGAATCAAGCATCCACAAATAAGTTTTCAAAATCAGCAAGGGAAATCAGCAGCACCACTCTCTGGCTCCAATGCTACTCCCGTGGAAGACCGGTGGTCCCAACACTCCTTTTTCGAGATGCTTCCGCTATGGTGAGGAAGGACACTTTGTTAACCCGGTGCCCCCGGAGGATGAACCCGCAGCACCTCGGAAGCCCAACAATAGTAACCCGAAGCCCCGCTATGGACATGCTAACAATGTGTCCGCTGAGGTCGCGGCAGAGGCGCCCTGAATCATGATGGGTACGTTCACCATCAACTCTATCCCCTGCTACGTACTTTTGATTCCGAGCATCGCATACTTTCATATCTCGGATGTTTGTTAGAAATCATAGCATTCCCATGGTAGCATTGAAATATAACATGCAAGTTAATTCACCGGGTGGTACAATGCAAGCTACATGTAGTTGCCCCTCTATTAACCTTTCTTTAAGGGGGTAGCATTCCCGCTTGAGCCTATTGTCTTGAGAACCTCTCGGTATTGATATGATCCTTGAATGGACGGATGGATAAGCACAAGGTGTTAATTGACCGCAAAGGGAGTGATTAAGCTTATGTCACCTACCGGGAGCGTATCATTGCTGATGTAATAGTGCAACCACCGGCTACGACCACGCTGAATCGGACAAAGTGAAGGTGTTCTTCATCGGATCATGTTGTGGATGAGTTTCCTGGATGTCTTCCCCGATGATTTGCCGGGTATGCCACGACCGCGACATTGAGTTTATTATTGAATTATTACCCGGCACCGCACCTATTGCAAAACGTCCATATAGGATGGGGGTCCTGAATTAGAGGAACTTAAGAAACAATTAAAGGAGTTGCAGGAGAAAGGTTTTATACGGCCTAGTGCTTCACCTTGGGGTGCTCCTGTTATTTTTGTGGATAAGAAGGATGGTACTCGTGAGAATGTGTGTAGATTATCGCTCTCTAAATGAAGTTACTATCAAGAATAAGTATCCCCTACCCAGAATTGATGACTTGTTTGATCACTAAAGGGGTGCTTGTGTGTTTTCTAAGATTGATCTTCGTTCGTTATCATCGCTTGAAGATTAGAAGTTCGAGATGTGCCTAAGACTGCTTTCACCACAAGGTATGGACTGTATGAGTACACTTGTTATGTCCTTTGGGTTGACCAATGCTCCCGCCTACTTTATGTACATGATGAACAAGGTGTTTATGGAGTATCCGGATAAATTTGTGGTGGTATTCATTGATGATATTCTGATATTCTCTAAGACTCGAGGAAGAACATGCCGAGCATCTCGAGGTTAGTCTTACGTAAGCCGAGAGAGCACAAGTTGTATGCTAAGCGCAAGATGAAGTGTGAGTTTTGGTTGAAGGAAGTGTCTTTTAAAGGGACATGTTGTCTCTAATGGTGGAATATCGGTGGATCCCGGTAAGGTGAAGGATGTGTTAAATTGGCAACCACCTACGGATGTGAGTGAGATCCGTAGTTTCCTTTGGTTTGGTTGGTTACTACAGGGAGATTCATTGAGGGATTCTCTAAACTTGCTAAGCCTATGACCGCTTTGTTAGAGAAGGATGCCAAGTTTGTGTGGTCCGATAGGTGTCGATCTAGTTTTGAAGAACTGAAGATGAGGTTGACTACTCCTCGTTCTAGTGTTGCCGGATCTGAGTAAGAAGTTTGCTATATCTTTGTGATGCTTCTCGCCTTGGTTTGGGGTGTGTTCTTATGCAAGAGGGAAAGGTTGTTGCTTATGCATCTAGGCGCTTAAAGAAACATGAATTGAACTATCCTACACATGATCTAGAGTTAGCGCAAGTGGTTCATGCATTAAAGATTTGGAGGCACTATTTGATAGGCCACAAGAGTGACATTTATACTGATCACAAGAGTCCGAAGTACATCTTTACCCAGGTCGATCTCGAACTTAAGACAAATACGGGTGGTTAGAGTTGATCAAGGATTATGATCCGGAAGTGCACTATCATCCTCGAAAGGCCAATCTTGTTGCGGATGCACTCGGTAAAAAGAGGTATGTTAATGGGTTGCAAATGACAATGAGTCTGAAGAGTTGTGTTTAGAATTTGAACAACCGAATCTAGGTGTCGCCTCTTTAATACTATGGAGATTGAAGTAACCCCTACCTTAGAACAAGAGATAAGAAAAGGTCGGTTAGAGGATGAGAAGTTTGAAGGAAATAGCTGAAAATGTAGTTGTTGGTAAGGCACCTGGTTTTCGCATTGATGACAATGGTACATTGTGGTTTGGGAAAAGGATGCGTGTGCCCGAGGTGAAGTCTATCGAGATGCAATATTGAAAGAAGCACATGAGTCCGCCTATTCCATTCACCCCGGTAGTACTAAGATGTACCTTGACCTTAAAGAGAGGTACCGGGTGGTGTGGTTTGAAGAAAGATGTAGCGCAGTATGTTGCCTTGTGTGATACATGTCAACGTGTGAAGGCAGAACATCAGAGACCTGCTGGATTGTTGCAACCGATGCGGATTCCTGTATGGAAGTGGGATGAGATTGGTATGGATTTTATAGTGGGTTTGCCGCGCACCCAGAGAGGTTATGATTCTATCCGGGTAATAGTGGATCGTTTGACAAAGGTTGCTCACTTCTTACCAAAGACCGGTACTCGGGATGGCGGTTAGCTGAGTTGTACATGGAACGAATTGTTTGCTTGCATGGAGTTCCTAGTAGGATTGTGTCCGATAGAGGTACGCAATTCACGCCTCACTTTTTGGCTTTCGGTACAAGAATCTTTGGGAACTTCGGTTGAATTTTAGTACGGCTTTCCATCCACAGGATCGATGGGCGTATTGAGAGGGTTAATCGATACTTGAGGATATGTTGAGAGCTTGTGCTTTGCGCAAGATGGAACTAGCCGGGATAAGAGTTTGCCTTATGCTGAATTCTCTTATAATAACAGCTTATCAACAAAGTCTCAAAATGGCACCGTTTGAAGCTTTGTATGGGCGTAAGTCGCAACACCATTGTTTTGGGATCAAGCGAGGAGAGAGTCGGGTATTTGGAACTGATGTGCTGAGAAACGCAGAAGAGCAAGTGAGGAAGATTAGAGAGAATCTGAGAGTGGCCCAAACACGTCGAAAAAGCTATCTTGATAACGTAAGAAAGGATTTGAGTTTCGAAGTAGGAGATTATGTCTATTTGAAAGTGTCTCCTATGAGGAATGTTAAGAGGTTTAATATGAAAGGAAAGTTAGCTCCAAGGTATGTTGGTCCGCTCAGGATATTAGAGAGACGTGGAGAAGTGGCTTATGAGTTGGAATTGCCTCGCTAGTTTGTCCGGGTGTGCACAATGTATTTCATGTCTCGCAACTCAAGAGGTGTTTGCGTGTGCCCGAGGAACAAATACCATTGGATGAGCTTACAGTTGAGAAATATCTTACTTATGAGGAGTACCCAAATGAATTTTGGAGACCGGCAGAGAGTCACTAGAAAGCCGAGTAATCCGAATGTGCAAAGTTCGAATCGATACTGAGGCGAGGCAACTTGGGAAAGAGAAGATGAATTGATGGAAAATTATCCACGGCTGTTTTCAAGAGCACAACCAAATCTCGGGCGAGAGATTTTCTTTAAGGGGGTAGATTTGTAACACCGAAATTTTTGCATGATTTTTAAAATAGCTAAATTGATTTATTTATGCAATTTCGTGTTGCATGGAATTTAGTAAATAAATAAATTTTATGAAATTAAAATTTATCATGAGGTAGTAACATGTTGTGCACTCATGCTGGAGCATAATTTATTTTTGTGATGCTTGTCTTTCGATTAGTTTGTTTCTCGATTTCGAAATTCCTTTGAAAAGCAAATTCAAATAAAAGAAAAGGCCATCTTATTTATTTTCATCTCCTTCCTGGTATTCCAGCCCGAAGGCACTTTGCCTTTGGCCCGCTCGTCTCTTGCTCTTGGGCGAAGGCCGAGAACCGCCCATTTCGCGCTAGCAAGCGCAGCAAAGACCGCCTTCCTTCCCGGTCCGACCGACGAGCGGGCCCCGCAACTCTCCTTCCCCCGCAACGAGTTCAATCGAACTCGAGCACGAGCAGTTTCCAACACCGACCGGCCACGGTGGTGCTTCCTCGCGCCCTAGCTTGCACCCAACGCCGAGGTCCTATTTAATCCTAGCGAGAATCGCGTCGTGTGACCCCCAAACCAATCTACTAAGCGTACCCCTAGCTAGTTCGAGTTCCGGTCGAGAATGCGCCGCCGGCGGGTTTCCGTCGTCGGGCTGGATTTCCGCCGTCCACGCGACTACATCACCGTAAACAAGCTCTAGCACTTCATCTTGACCTTGCGCGCGCGCTGAAGCCCTAACTCGGTTTCTCACGGTCTTTGTTTTTGCCTCGCCGGGGGGAAGCGGGAATACGCCGCCGCCGCCACTACGCACGGCCGTCGCGACCTCCTCAACCGTGTCGCCCCCGAGTTACAGGTCGTGAGTTCGGCGTCGACCTGTTCTTTCGCTTTGGATCAAGTCCCATCGAGTTTGGTGCCCTAGATAGCGGGAACGCGTCTCCGCGATCTTCCGGCGACGCCGCCCGTCGGCTCCGGCCCCGCGAAAGCGCCACCGCGTCAACCCCGCCATCTAATCCCGGCCATCGATTTTAAATCCGACGGCGGCCGAAACTCCCCATACCCCTTCGTCCGAAAAATTACGCATAGACCCCGAGATCTACGGTTAATTCCGTAAGAACCCCCTGGCGGCTTTCATCTTTTACGCTATGCCTTCGAAAGCGTATTTCCGTCTTAATAGCAGCCGAGTACGCTTTCAGTATTTACAGAATTGCCATCCAGTTTCAAATCATCATATCTTATTCGTTTTAACTCCGATTTGGGTCGTTAAATACTCATTAGAATCGTAATTTCGTAATCTACATATTAGTATCACTTTTAGTCAGGTTTGTGAACTTTTAAATTTCGGTTTATTAATAGTTAATTATTTTAATGTTAGTAAACTTGTAAAATCCATAACTTCTTCGTTTTAGCTCCGAATTTTGTGATCTTTCTATCGATGTGTCGTAGCGACGAGTAGAATAGTTTTATGAGCTTTTCTTACTGTTTTCCTACTGTTTGATGTACTGTTATCTTATTTGGCCTATTTCTCGCCGTGTTTGATTGCATGTTCGATTGTGTGTTGCTTTGCGTGATCGATTGAGTAGACGGTGATCAATTCGAACGGTCCGGAGCACTTTTGGGAAGAAGACCAGCAAGCACAAGGCTTCACTCAAGGCAAGTATAGCTTGGGTTCATCCTTGATGTCCTATGCACTTTAACCATTAATTCATGATGCATGTGTCCTCCTTGTTTGCCACTAAGGTTTACCTAGACTTGATTTCATGGTCCTTGACTCCTACGGGTTATGCATTGGGTAGTAATGGCTAGCGCTCAACCAACAAACATTTACTTATTGCTTTATGGATTAAATTGTGATAAATAGTTGATGATGCCATGGTACATAGGGCGAAAGAGCTTGTGCTGTTGTTTATGAAGCTCTTAGCTCTCCATAAGGACTTAATCCGTTCGTGGATATCCGGGATATACAGTACAGCTATGGGGGTCACATGGCTCTGACTTTAGTTGCTCAAGGGTTCTACCTAGCTTTGTTGGTGGTTTGCCGGAATTGGGAGAAACGGGGTTGTAGCTCATGTTGGCCATTCAATATTGTTAGGAGGGTTTTTGAGCGGCTTTATATGGTCTTCATTTGGTTAGGGAGTTGAGAACCTACTCTAATGGAAACCATGACCCGTAGTGAAAGTGTACACCTCTGCTAGAAGTTAACTAAACCGACATGTCACCCGTGTTCGCGGGTCATGAACGGCCTTGGAACACCAATGGATAGAATTGTGTGTCTACTTTACCGATGATATTAAACCGATGATGATATCTGTCCACAAGTGTGAATAATGGTTTGGGATTCCTTTATTTGCTTAAGCTTAAAAGTTGACCAACTCTAAAAGCAACCGCAGCTTAAAAAAATTAATGCCTTTCTCGAGCCTTCATAACCCCCTGGTTATACTTGCGGAGTTCGACATGGACTCACCCTTGCTATATCACATTAAACGTATCAAGGTGGGTTTGATGACTACGATGATAACTACCGTGATGAGTACTATTAAGCTTGTGGGCCACCAAATCGGCTAGTCCCCGTGGAGTGGAGCAACCATGGTGTCTTCTATTTAGTTTCCGTTTGTGCTAGAACTTTGATATTAATATGGTTTTTGGATATTATTCGGTTTGTAATAAAGTTTCGGATATGATACTCCAAAGGATTTGTCATGCATATGTGAGATTGATCTCTCTGGGCACATATGTACTCTATGCTCATTTTTGGTCCTTTAAAAATGGGTATGACATCTAGGTACTTCCTGTTTAGCTCATACATTTGAGTACCCAGGCTAGCACATCTATCAGGATCCCATAGACTCGCCCAATTGAAAGGTTCTATATTGGTCATCATCTATCAAGTTGCGAGCCTCAAAGATCACTGTTCATGTCGATACCACTAGCAAAATAGTACTCTAAAAGCTCACTGGTATTAACTGATGCACCAGAAGGAAACTTTATGTACTCTGTGTTCGAACCGTATTGATCGAACACTTCACTGGAAAGTGAACGTGATGTATCTCCAAGTTGTGAAACACTTTGACTCTTCTTCCTTCTCTTTGGGTCAATTTCCTTGAATAGAGTGCGGTCAAAGTCCGAAAGTGGCGAGGGCTTGCTTGAATCCTTATCTTTCTTTTTCCTAGCTTCTATTTTCTGCCTAAGCACGTTTTGAGGTAGGAAGTAGGTCTTGAGCTCGCCCCCGCCGCCGCCGCCGCCCCTCCGCCCTTCTTCGCACACTGCTTGACTTGAAGAATTTTTGTTTATTTCTTTGACATTAGCGTCCAATTCCTCCTTACTCATTTCACCGGGCAATTTCTTGGGAATGAGCTTTCGCTTCTTGGTCAGTAGTTTCTTCGCTCGCTGCGCCCAAAGATCTGCGTTGCCTTTGTTGCCTTCTTAGTTGCCTTTGTCACGGGAGGAGGCATTGCATCATCGCTAGGCGTTGGAGAGGCGGTGATCGCATTCTTGCCGCGGCCGGCGGCGGCCCCGAGGCATTGCGGCTCGCGTTGGAGGCGGTGATCGCACCTTTTGGCGCCGGTGGCGGCCCCCGAGGCATTGTAGACTGCGTTGGAGGCGGTGATTGCACCTTTGCCGGCCCCAGTGGCGGCCCTGGAGGTGGTGGTGGTGGAGGCCGTGGCGATCGTCTTGGAGATGCGGCCGGGGATGCCGCCGTGTCTTCTATCGGGCCATCGTAACCACCGCCCGAGGACTACTACGATCCTGCAGGAGCCATCCTTTCCAGGTTGTGGTAACTCGGGAGGCAACCGGCATCGGCATCCCAGGAATAACAATGTACCGTTTACGCCATGCAATGAATTGCTTCTCAACGCCTCCTAGTTTTGTATCCCCGTCACCTCCTTCAATTTCAAGATCCACGTCGGGCGAACCTTCAACCACTTTATCCACGAGACGGCAAAGAAATCCCGTGGCGATCGCGTCCGTGGAGTCTTGGTGTCTTGGTACGGTCAATTGGACTAACAACCCGCAATGGCCACCTTCACCGCATCGCCACCCTCCTTTGGGATGTGCAGCTCGCATGGTGTCAAATTTTTCGGTGATGTCATCCACGGGGAAGCGCAGGTCCGTGTCAACAAGACTTGGTCGTTGTGTGGAAGCATAGCCGCTTCTCACTTGATCGTAGTGGCTACACGGAGCTACAAATGGTGCACCTGAAAAGCGGCTCATTCAATTGTAGCCGCGACTTGCCTTTTGACTTCTTCTTGCATTTTTGCTTGCATTTCTTCTTCCTTTTGCTTCAACTGCGTTAACGGCATATTGCTCCAACATGCGCGTGTGCTCTAACTCAAGCTCCTTCCTTCTCGGTGGGTTCTATAGGTACCGATGTCATCCGGGAAACCAAACTTCCACGGAACGGCCCCTTTGCCTCTTGTTCGACCAAAGTGTGCTCAAGCCCGTCCCAATGGCATATGTAAGTTCATCTCTCTCTCTATTGGGCCCGAACAAGCCCGGCCAGATTTCGCTTGAAGAATGTCCATCAATCTTCTTGTTGCCTCCTTAAGTTTTTGGCCATGAATTACCTTGCCGGTCTCTGGGCACAATTGTCCCCCATGACCCGTAAGCCACCGCTAGTGCGTTCGGGCCGCTTGAGTGTTTCTGGTGTGATCCCCTTGCCGAGAAGCTCCTCTTCTTTTTTATCCACTTAGGAATGGAACTTGCATAGCCACCAGACCCTAAGTGGTGGTGGTACTCCTTTTTTACGGCATTTTGTTGGTTCTTTCTCGAAAGTTCCATCGCCTCCTCCGAAGTCTTGTACTCCACAAATTCGTCCCCAATACGGTCTCTCGCTTGCAATCGGAGCCGGAACTAACCAATTTGGAGTCGGTTCTTCTTGACATATTTGTTGTACAAATCCTTCTTCCAGACACCAATTGTTTGGCCATTAGCCGCATACTCCAGTTATAAACTCTAGCCACCAAATCATCATGGGTGATGACATCGTGGTAATTATCTCGTGTCAAACGAGAATTTCAATTCAACCTCTTGCCGATTATATCTTTGTCGAAGATCGAGACGTAACTAATATGAGGTGCACTCTTCCTCTTCTTCCATAGCCGACATGTGATCGGGATCCTTTCCCTTACAAGGTACCCACAAAGGGTACGTATATTTTTGGCATGTTCTCCTAGCACTTGTCCTCTTCCCACATGGAACTCGAGATGATATATCGGCCGTCCCAACGCTTAACGGGCCCCTCGAGGTTGTCTTACTATTGGCGTAGTTGACGTTGATGCGTAAGGCTGATATACAAAGACATTTCAAATAAGAAGATATATTAATTCATACATAATGAACACATATATACCTCCTCGTCATAATCGCTCGGGTTGTTCTCGCACAAAAATCCATTAAGTATTGGTCGACATCCGCATCTTCCATTTCATTATTATTATCATCGCCAACTTCATCATTGCCACCACCGTGGATAATATTCATCATTAATTCTTCATCGCCCATGTTGATGTTGTCTCTTGGATCGGCCATCTATCCCCTCGAAAAACAAAAACATACTAAGTTTTTATTTTACATGTTACGCTGTACATCGGAACACGTTTGACGCCGCCGAAACCCAATAACACATGGATTCGCCGGAAAGCAAGTAACCCAATAACACATGGATTCGTCGGGAAGCAAGTTTTTAGTTTAGTTCGTCGTCGAAACCCGGACACGTGCATTCGTCGAACGCGAAGTTTTGATTATAGTTCTTCGTCGGAAACCCTAACACGTGCTTTCGTCGGAAAAACTAAGTTTCAATTTTACATGTTACATTGAACTCTTTGTACATGGATCGAAAACGCCCGACGTCGTCGGAAACCCTAACACATGCATTCATCGAAAAGTATAGTTCATCATCGCCGAAAACCCTAACACACATTCGCAAAAAATCTAAAGTCGTCGAAAACCCTAACACACATTCGCGAAAAATCTAAAGTCGCCGGAAACCCTAACACATGCTTTCCGTCGGAAAAACTAAGTTTCAATTTTACATGTTACATCGATCGAAAAACGCGTCGACGTCGTCTGAAACCCTAACACATGCATTCATCGAAAAATATAGTTCATCATCGTTGAAAACCCTAACACACATTCAAAAAAATCTAAAGTCATCGGAAACCCTAACACATTCGCGAAAAATCTAAAATTCGCCGGAAACCCTAACGGTTTTACCATTGTTTACAATTCTCATACAATCTCATACAATCATATACAATTATTCTCAATTTATTTTTACAACTTTTTTTTTTAGATTTACAAAGATTTTTTAAAAAAAAAAAAAAATCTTGGAATTTTTTTCTACCTTTGGCGACCGTGGCGTGGCAGACGCGTCTTGCGCTGGGTCGGCGGCCGGCGGGCCGGCGGAGGTCTCGGCGTTGAGGAGGGGGACCCGGGCGGCGCCGCACGTCGTCGGAGGTGGAGGCGGCGTGGAGGGAGCCGGTGCACCTGAGGGGCGCCGCGCGTGGCCGCACATCGAGAAGGGCCCGGGGCGGCGCGGCGGGGAGCCCGGCGGTGCCGGGACGAGGAGGGGCCGGTAGCACGAGGGCGACGGCCTTGGGATCTTGGCGGCGGTGACGAGGTGCCGGAGGCCGAGGCGCCGCTGGGCGTCGAGGTACACGCGCTGCGCGAGGTGGAGGCCGGCCGCGTCGCCCGAGTGGGATGGCGCCGCCGGAGGCGCCGCGCCGGGCGGGAACGGCGACGACGCGGGGCGCCGTCGCGTGGACAACGGGCGCGGCGAGACGGCGTGCCGGGGAGGGCGCGGGCGGAGGACGACGACGACTGGCGCCGGCGAGACGCCACGGAGACGAAGGCGACGCCTTCGATCTGATCGGCGAGAGGGCGGAGGAAGGAGGGGAACAGCGCGCGAGTTATATAGCACATCGACTTCTACTCCCGGCTCCCCCACCAACCGGGAGTAGATCACCTTTTACTCCCGCTCCAATCACCAACCGGGGAGTAGAAGTCCCCCTTTACTCCCCGCGCACACATGGCCCTGGGAGTAAAGGTGAATTTTGGGCGGGCCAACACAAACAGCCCACCTTTACTCCCTGGGTCGTGAGTGCGTAGGGAGTAAAGGTGAAATTTTTCCCATCTCCCGCCACCGTTTCATTCTTTTTTTTTTTTACATTTTCTTTTCATTTATTCACTACAATTCATTTTTAATATAGCAAATTACATAGCAATTTTAAAACTTTTGAAAAATAGAATTTAACTACACATTGTTTTACTCCACACTATAAAAATATGTAACCTAAAAATTTTTACCTTTTTCTATTGACTAGCTATGATATTGTAGTTAATAATCAATAATTCATTAATGCAAAATTGTTGCCATTAAATAAAATAATTAAATATAATGTATTTTGACAGAACATTATTTTTACATTATCTCGTACGTAAAAATTCTGACATTACTTGTTTTTAAAAAGAATATTCGTAGCATTGTCAAACATTGTCAAATGGAACAAACTAATAAAGATGTTCGGTCATAATTATTACATATAGGGTTGTCTCAAAATACGATATTAAACAAACACTAAATTAAGTTGGCTTCTATCTTGTCCATGGAGTGTCTTCTTCATTGAGTAAGATGGAGGGATCCTTGCTCACTTTGAAAGGCACAATTCTGATTTGCTTCTCATAATCTTCTCGACATGTCCGACTTGTCCTCAATTCCTACGATGTTTGATTTACCCGAAGAACTATGTGGCGCTGGGCTCATCATTTGTTGGCTCCTTGTTGTTTTTCCCTTTCTTAGGTTTTGTAGCCATGTCTTTGACATAGAATACCCGACTTACATCTTTGGCGAGGACAAATGGTTCTTCTTTATAATCTGTGGTTTTAGATCCACTTGTTGTCGACCCATAATCTGGGTCAACTCTAAAAAGCCCCGCTTCCTGGTCAACTTCACCCACCGGCACTTAAACAAAGGGACCTTGAAATTACCTCCATAGTCTAGTTCCCATATGTCCTCTATGTAGCCATAAAATGTTTCCTTCACCCCATTTGGGTCTTCGGCATCTATTCGAACACCACCGTTTTGGTTCGTGCTCCTTTTATCCCGGGATACCGTGGTAAAATGTGCTACCATTTATTTCATACCCTTTGTATGTGAGGACATGCCACGATGGTTGTGCGACCAACCTATATAGCCGCTCTCGAAGACTCGATCACCTTGACATTTTTTTTTCAACCAGCCGATAAAACTTGACAAGTGCTCACGCCTAATAGAATCCTCATCCATGTCGAAACTTTGATCGTATTAGCTCCTTATGTTCTCATGATATACGGACACACCAAAGTGCCGTTTTGCGTAACTGTATTGTGCTTTATCGAAATTATTATCCTCCATACCGATATATGTTCTCTTTCCTAGTGTTCTCTTTTCCTAGTGTCCCCTTTCCACTTAGCCTTCCCTCATGTCGCGATTCAGGGACACCAATTGGGTCAAGGTCGGAATAAAGTCAACACGTAACTCAATGACCTCCTCGTTCCATAGCCCTCGGCGATGCTTCCCTCCTCGGGCGAGCCCGACAGAACATATTTCTTCAAGATTCCCATGAACCTCTCAAAAGGGAACATGTTGTGTAGGAACACGGACCGAGAATAGCAATCTTTTGACTAGGTGAACTAGGAGGTGTGTCATGATATTAAAGAAGGAGGGAGGGAACACCAACTCAAAGCCGACAAGACACCGAACCACATCATTCTCAGAAGCTTAGTTAATTCCTCGCGGATCGATTGCCTTCGAGATATTTCATTGAGAAATGCACATAGCTTCATGAGCAAATGTGACGTACTTTGGGAGGTAGAATCCCCTCTTAGCGCAACCGAAAGCAATCAAGGCCATGAGCACGTGGGCAATCATGGGACTTTAAGTGTTGAAATTTCTTCTCCGCACATTTATTAATCGCTTTATATTTGAGGAGAATCCG
Source organism: Hyparrhenia diplandra (assembly GCA_015847255.1). Classification (NCBI taxonomy): domain Eukaryota; kingdom Viridiplantae; phylum Streptophyta; class Magnoliopsida; order Poales; family Poaceae; genus Hyparrhenia; species Hyparrhenia diplandra. The sequence continues at coordinate 775,881 of JADLZK010010615.1, read as the reverse complement.
GATGGTACCTTGATGTTTGTTTAGGCATTCAAACATGCTTTCCTTCTCTTCTTTTTGGTAAGACTAAAGCTAGCGGGGGCCTAAGTATTGGCGCCCATCATCGTCCGATCGCGCTTTCAGTGTGTCCTTATGCTTCCCGTACACACCCATGAAGCCTAGCGAAGTTGACACAAAGATTCTTTGTTAGGTGCATCACGTCAATTGCACTCGCGAACCTCTAGGACTTGCCAATAGGGTAGCTCCCAAAATATTGACTTCTTCTTCCACATGGGTGCGTGACCTTCATCGCCGCTTTGGAACAGTATGTTTTTGCCGGTCCCTTCCCAAACACTACTTTGACATCGTTGACCATCTCCAAGTACATCCCGACCAGTCCGGCTATGCGAGGCTTGGCATTGTGGTCTCGCGGTACCGCTGAAATGTTTGCCTTTCTTTCTTAACACGTGACTCTTGGGAAGAAATCGACGGTAGCCGTGGTACACGACCTTTCGATAGTTTTTCAAAAAATACCCTTACAATCCGTGGAAACAAAGGCGTGCAAGCATTATATCCCTTGTTTGACTGTCCCCGATATATTACTTAGAGCCGCCAATCGTTGATTGTTACGCACAAATGAGCGCGCAAGTCAAAAGTGTTCCCGTTTGTACTCATCCCACATACGTACACCCGGTTTATTCCACAAAAGAAGAAGCTCGCCAACTAGTGGCCTCGGTACACATCGATGTCGCTTTCCAGCCGCCGGGCCTTGGATGAGTATCGGCATCATAATGAATTTCCTCTTCATGCATATCCATGGGGAAGATTGTAGATAGACAGAGTAACAGGCCGGGTGCTATGGCTACCGCTCGATCCCCGGCGGGGTTAAAACCATCCGTGCTTAAGGCAAACCTCACGCTTTCTTGCATCATCCGCAAAATCCTTGAATTCTGAATCGATTGCTCTCCACCGTGACCCATCGCCAGGGTGTCTCAACTTGCCGCCTATCTTACGGTCTTCTTTATGCCATCGCATCAACTTTGCATGGTCCTTGTTTTTCAACAAACGCTTTCAGCGTGGTATTATCGGAGCGCACCACATAACCTTAGCAGGATTTTCAACCTAGGCCTTTCGCCCTCAACATCACCGATCGCCTCGCCCGATCTTATACCGTGATGCATGACATGTCGGACATTCATCCAACTTCTCGTTATCCTCGCCATAGTACAGAAACAATCATTAGGACATGCATGAATCTTTTTGATTGTTAATCCCAAAGGACATACAACCTTCTTTGCTTCAGACGTGGTGGCAGGGCAATTCATTGTCCTTCGGAAGCATCTTCTTTGGATAGTCAATAACCGCTAAACGCATTGTCGAAACACCATTCTTCGCCTTCCACCGCAAAGATTCTAGTGTGGTACCCAACTTTTTCTCGCCTCATCACGGCTTGGGTACAACAACTTCTTGTGGTCCTCTAGCATGCGCTCAAACTTCTTCTTCTCCTTTTCTTTTTCGCATTCATTCTCACATTGCTTCACGAATAGCCTGATCAAGCTGGCCATCGGTAGGCTCATCTCCTGGCCGCACCTGTGCCTCCTCCTCATCTTCCTCCATTGCAATATTTTCTATGACATCACCAAATTCAAAGATATTCAGCAAATAACATTGTCGCCGCCCCTCCTTCGTCTTCACCTTCTTCCATTGGGACACCGTCTCTCCGTGCTTGGTCCAACAAACATAGTTGGGCATGAATCCCGACTTATACAGTGTAAATGAAGGATATGTGATTTGGAAAACTCTCTCTTATTCCTGCACAAGGCACATGGGCAAAGACATAAAACCGTTTTCGCTTTGTTTGCTTGGGCCGCACATAGGAACTCATGCACCCCATGTCTCGTACTCATCGTCGCTGTCGATGTACGTTGTACATCCAATTTCGCTTCATCTGTAATTTTTAACATAATCATCGTATGAAAAAGTAAACACCACATACATTTGAGTAAATACACAACATGCATGAATAGTACATTTTATTATTTCAGACGTAGCCTACGGCTTTTGTTTGCCTCAAGATACAACAAACTCCACTAAAGCAGAGAAAAGAAGAACAAGACATTAATTAAAATAGAACATCCTTCGTAGAGGGCACGGCAATGAACCTAAGAAACTAATATTTTCGCCTTGGCATCTCATGAATCTCCATTGCTACACCTTCGCCATTGTTATTTGGAATATTTGCACCATGGTAGGCCGCCAAAGCTTCAAATTGTGTTGTATTTTTGTAACAATTTTCAGGTAGCAATGGACCCGAGCATGGCAATCCGCCAGGTTCGATAGATCCCCGCTACGCGCCCAACATGCACTACGCACCATGCCATGTTTCCTACACATGTCATTAAATTAAATTGATTTCTAATTTAGCCTACAAATTAATGATTTACACAATTTGGTAAATTAAGTTAACTTCCTCATTTTTCTAATCAAAAGAAAATTACATAAACAACTATATTTATATAAAGTGCAAAAACATGAAATAAATGATGAAAATGAGGGGGAGTGAAATTGCCGAACCTTTATTCCCGGTTTGGTTGGGGAACCCGGAGTAAAGGGGGGTTGAGCAGTTTTTGTGGGAAGAAAATGCGTTGAAAATTCAAGACGGGCGGGTGTATTTATAGGAGGGAATATTATTCCCGGTCGGTAGCTAAACCCGGGAGTAAAGCTCGAGCTTTACTCCCTGTTGTCGCCTGGACCGGGATTAGAGGTCTTGGCCGGGCGGGGGCGCGCGGGCGACGACGGCGCTTTACTCCCGGCTGGGAATTAGAACCGGGAGTAAAGATACATTTACTCGGGTAAATTTCCAGCCGGGAGTAAACGCCATTTTGGCCTCGAGACTAAAAGTCGGTTCTGTAGTAGTGCTCCTTGATGCGGCTCATTGGTCTCTAGAGGCAACGCCCACCCGCCGCGGCTCTCCCAAGCTGAAAGCTCCGAAAACGCTGCTATCTTGGCTCACCCATCACACACACTAGGAAATGCTGGTACCAAACTGATAAGGACAGTTGATCGCACACCAACACAAATCCACGAGGATCCGGTAACACCCGCTAGGGTTTTACGAGCGGCGGCTCGACAAGGAATAATCCCAAAATAAAATCCAATCTAAAATGTACACGGCCAATCTAAAATATACATTGACATGGACTCTACCATGGATGATGGGAAACCGAACGAAGAAAAACCAGAGAAGGAAAATACTAATGAGGAAAAAGAGGGGGACAACATGAATGTGGATGGCAAAAAAGGGAACAATCAGTTGCCTAACTCTGGACAGCATACTTCTGATGGTAGTGCTGCCCAACAAGAGGGTGAAAAAAGCTGATCCGCCAATGAAAGTATGCAGCAAGCCAGTGATAGAGCTTTTTCAAAGTGGGATGACTAATGGCAATGGCAATTGGACGGCTAAAAATGGTGGTACAGCATCCTCTGTGAGATCAAGCAAAAGAAGTGCAATAAATGCTGATCAAGATTCTGTGGAGAAGGCAACAAAGCTGAAAGCAATAAAAAACTTGGATTTTGCGACAACAAAAAGGTAAAGATTCCCAGTCATCTTCTTTTATTTATAAAGATCCCCAGTCATCTTTTATTTTTAGAGATGATTCACCCTTTGTTAAATTCAGTTAATTCTTTAGGGGTTGTTCTTGGGGACAACGAAAAGGATATTTCAGATTCTCTAAATTCATTATGAGAGGTAGAACTTTTTAGAATGAATGATAAAAATAGAGTAGTGGATAATAATCTAGTTTTGATGGATGATGCAGCGACAATATGCTCTAATGAAGATAACATAGACTTGGAAGCTTTAAATCTCATATGTTCAGAAATTTCAGAAGGGCTAGGTGATGGGGTTGCGACCCTTTGTGTCTACAAACCCCTATATCACAGAAAAAAGTCATCGCCCTAAAAAAGAATAAAAAAAAAAAAATCATTCTAGATGAAAGGTATTTTCTGGAATTGCAACGAGTTTGCAGATTGTAAAAAATATAGATTTCTTTCTGATTTATCTAAAGAGAAAAACTTAGATTTCATTTCCTTATCAAGAACTGGTAGAGCCAATTTTCCACAATCCACTTTGAATAATATTTGCGCGGGCAAAGATTTTTTTTATGGCATTGTTTGGCTCCACAGGGTAGATCTGGTGGCATGATCCTAGGCATTCATCTTTTGTCTTTAGATATAGGGGAAATTGAAGAAGGGGATTTCTATGTTCATTTCAAGGTTACACATAGAGAAGATGATTTCAAATTCAATCTGATTTCTGTGTATGGGCCAGCGCAAATGGATAAAAACACAATTCTTATCTGAAGTAGTACGTGTATGTTCAAAAGAGGCTTTACCTATTGTTATAGGTGGCGATTTTAACATTATTCGTAGACCGGATGAGAAAAGCAATGACAATTTTAATAATAGATGGCCTTTTATGTTTAATGCTGTTATTGATTCTTTAAATCCTAGAGAAATAGAGATGTCGAGAAGAAAGTTCACGTGGGCAAATAATTTGCAAAATCAGACTTTTGAAAAATTAGATAGAGTACTTGTATGTACAGAATTTGAATCCAAATATCCGCATGCCACTGTCCATGCTTTGTCTAGAGAGATCTCTGACCACACTACTCTACTTTTTGGAACAAATAGCCCAACTTCATCTTATCAACCCCAATTCAAATTTGAATTGGGTTGGTTGCTGAGGGATGGTTTTTGTGATATGGTTAGTAATGTGTGGCAAAGTACTCATGTTGAAGGCTTCGCCTATGGAACTGTGGCAAGCCAAGTTCAGAAGGTTACGTCAATATTTTAGGGGTTGGGCAAAAAAATGTTACTGGTAACTTTAAGAAAGAAAAACAAGATTATTAAAAAAACTAGACAAATTAGATAAAAGGGTAGAAAGTGTTACTCTTAATGAATTTGAGTTAGACCTCAAACATGTATTAAATGAACGGCCAGCTGAATTACTTCGGGGAGGAAGAACTCAAATGGTACCAAAGGGCAAAGGTTAAACACCTTTTAGAAGGTGATGCGAATACAAAGTACTACCACCTATTAGCAAATGGCAGACATAGAAAGACTCGTATTTTCTAGTTAGAGGATGGGAACAATATAATAACGGGTGATGCTCAACTCAAAGGGCATATTACCAATTATTATAAAATTTTGTTTGGACCTCCAGAGAACTCTCTTTTTCTTTAGATGAGTCTCATACTGATGATATTCCTCAGGTCACTGATATGGAAAATGAGTATTTGATGTGATGCATTCTCACAAGAGAGGGTGAGTGTCGTGGGTTCGATATCGCGGCGACCACCGTCACGAGAATCGACCAAGCTAGTGCGTTCTCCGAATGGCCTAGCTCTAGAGACAATGACACAATGTTTATACTGGTTCGGGGCAAGATCAGGCTCCTAGTCCAAAGGTGATCACTATCCGAGCTCAAACGCCATACCGGGTGCGCATAAGCGGATCGAGAGGGGAGCGGACTCCCAAGTCTCGTGATTGAGGCTAGTGCCAATATGAGGGTGAGTGAGGGTGTTTGTGTGCGGGAGCTTGGGCGTGTTGTTCCCTTCCTTTCTCCCCAACTGAGAGCCCTGCCCCTCCTTTTATAGTGGCAAGGGGAGCAGGACATATGAGCTCTCCGAGTTGAGGCAGGGAGCCACGGAGCGGCGGGTAGGTGAAAGAGCTCTCCGAACAAGCTCGTTGATTGGCCGGGAGCTCGCCGAGCTCTCGGTAGCTTTGGATGTCGGAATCGGGCGTCGTCGTGCGCTGGAACTGGTCCGGGCGATGATCAAGTGTCGCCCTGTCTTCGATCGTAGTTGGAAGCCGTCTTTTCGGTATGGGAGGGGCGCCATGCCGCCGACGCAGATGCGCCCGCATGTACCCGTGGGAGATTGTAGCAGAGTTGTTGGATGCGACGGGGTACGGCGAGGGAGCTCTCCGGGTGAGCTCTTCGGCCGGGCAGGAGTCGTCTTCGAGCTCTTTGGAGACTTGGATGCTGAAATTGGTCGCCACCGCATACGCGGGGGGGTTTGGGCGGTGGCCCAAGCGTCCGTAGTCCTTAATCGTGGTAGGAACCGATCCCGCCGACATGGGCGCGGCCATACCATGGATGAGGATCGCGCACGCCGACCGCCCTTGAGGAAACCGTGGGCGACGATCGTTGGACTCGATGGGGGTATGGCGGTGTGATGGAAAGGACCTCCCTCAGAAGCAGCTGCGCCGCTGCGGCTACAAGATTTGTCGTGGAGCAGTTGGCCAACTCCGTACTTGCCGGCTTTCACGTGGAAGATAGGCGAGCTCTTCACCGCCGCGGGGTCCGTTGAGCTCGAGCTCGGGCGAGGCGGAAGAGGTCCTCGTAAAGGTGTTCATCACGCGCGGATGAGCTCATTCGGGAGAGCTCGCTTGAGGCGAGAATGCGCCCCGTCGTGAGAGCTCACGCTGCCGGTCTCGCAACGGCGAGCTCGTCCACGAGCGGGGCTCTTTGGAGGATAGTGAGCTCTTCGCGTTGGCCGAGCGGGCTCTCGGCTTGTTGACGCCGGCGGGGAGCTCATCCTGGCGTCCCCGATATCGATCCCCCACGGAGTCCCCCCGAGCATTTGGGAGAGAGGGAGTCTCTCCCCAGATGCCGTTTGTACGGTAGCTCTTGTAGCGGGGTTCTCAAGCCGGGAGTGTCTTGGACGGGTGCGCTGCGAGCGCACCGCGGGTGTAGTAACGAGGCTCGCGCGAGAGCCGTGAGCTCTTGCGGAGGCTTTTCGAGTTTGTCGTGGGCTCGTCGACCCGTTGTTTTTTCGCGCGCGAGATGGTGAGCTCGAGCCCGATCTAGCCTTGCCGCCAAGACCGGCGCGGTGAGCCGGGCGTCGGATGGTCTGTGAGGCCCGAGTTTGTTAACCGTTCGTACGATCAGCCAGTGGATCGACCTCAGACTCCGAGGGCCCGACTTCCGTCCTCGAGCCCCCTGGGTCGACCGGAGGCGAGGCGGTTCCTCCTCGGAGAGACCAGCTTGGAGTCGTTCGTAGCCCTTAGATACCCGGACGCCAAGACGCGGCGAGAAGCCCCCGAGCCTTTTCAAGTGCTCGGGGCGTGGACCGTGCCGCCGCCGCAAAGTGCTCCTAGCTCTCACTGCTTTAGGGCGGCGCAAGGAGCTCTCGAGTCGAGCTTGACCTCCTGGCCCTGCGGTGGTGAGCTCGCGCCACGAGCTCCGCGCTTCGGCGTTCCGACCGTTGCGTCGAGCTCTCACTGTTTTATCCGTTATGTGAAAAAGAGCCGTTGGGATTTACCGTTGGCCGCCGCTTATCGCCTTAATGTCGCGGCGGTTCGATTCCGCCCGGTGTCGCACACGTCGCAATCTCGTGACGGGCGTTGCGGACGGATGCGACGGGAAGTGGGTCCCCTTGTGGCTTCTTCTCTCGACGCCTCCGCCGAGCCGAGCTCCTATAAACGGGCGGGGGTCGGGGAGCGGATTCACCTTCCCGTTTCTCGCCTTCTGCTTTTCTTTGCCAAGAGAGTCCGCTCGCCGCCGCTTCCTTGCAGATTCAGCCTCCCATCTCCCCTTCCCGCCGGTAGTCCAGCGCCGAGAGCCGAGAGATGGGTTCGTGGCAGCCATCGACGGTGAAGGAGTCGCTGATCGAGAGGTGCCGCAACGTCGGCGGGCTCCCGTACCCGCGGACGGAGGCGATGGAGTGGATCATCCCGCCGGCGTCCCACGCGGTCCCCGACCCGCCGGATGGGTACGTGGTGTCGTTCATCGCTTTCCACGAGCGCGGGCTGGGCATGCCGGCGGACGATTTCTTCCGGCGCATCATCTCGTCTCACCAGGCGTCGAGCTCCAAAGACTGACACCCAACGGGTGCTGCTCCTCTCGACGCTCACGATGCTGTGCGAGGGCTGGTTGGGGATCCCCCCCAACTGGGAGCTTTTCAAGCACTATGTCTTCGCCAAGATCCAGCCGCTGCCCAAGAGCGGCGGACCGCCCAAAGAGCCACGTGCCCGTCTGCGATTCGTGGGGAGGATCCGCGAGACCTTCCCGGAGGGCGACTTCCCGACCGCCAATCCGGGGTGGAGGGACGAGTGGTTCTACCTGAAGAACGACCCGTCCCATCCTCTGCCGCGGTACACCGCCCGCACCTTCGCGACGGGGAGCTCGGTGTGGCGTGAAATGCCGCACAAGAGCTCTGTGGCGGAGGTGGAGGCGGCCGTGAACAAGATCAGGCTGCTCCGGGATGCCGGGTTGACGGTGAATCATATCATCGCGGCCCGGCTTCGGAAAGCCGGTGGTGCCTCCGGTCGGGTCCTCCGCGATGTGAGAGATGGTGGAGGACAAGGCCCGTTCTCGGGACAACAACGCCCCGGTCTCACCGCCGATCAGTCGAGTTACGATGAGGGCGGTGACCAAGACGGGTGAGAGGTCGCCGGGTGCCCCAGCGATCCTGCCAAACCCGAGACATCCGCGCCGGTAAGACTCCCCGTCCGCCCCTAACCCCGTGTTTTCTCTTTCGTGATTGATTTCCCGCGCGAGCTTCTCTAACGAGTTCGAGCTCTTCAGTCGACGAGGTGCGGCCATTCGGCTCTCAGCCCCTTTCCCCGCCGTCATTCGGCAGCTCCCGCTGGGGCCGGGGGGGGGCGTGGTGGTGGTGAGCAGGCTTCGAGAGGAGGGCGAGCCCGCCGTGCGTGTTCTTGAGGGGGCTCCGACATCGCCGAACCCATAGCCGAAGAGGTTGGGACCTCGGCCCGGCCCCGCCCCGACGCCCCCGGTGGTGCCGCCTCGCCCGCTGCGGGGCCCGCCCCGCTCAACTTGTGCCGTGCCCAAGCCCGGCGACGCGAGCCGCCGGACGGGGCGGGTCAGCGCTCCGGGCGCGCGGAGAGGTCGGCGAAGAGGAAGACGCTGCCGGTGAGTTCGTGGCCGTGGCGACCTCGGACTCGGCGCCCGGTATGAGCGTTCGACGAGTTTGTTTCGTTGCGGGGGCGGCGGCCCGTATCGGAGAAACGAAACCCGCGGACCGGCGCGTCGAGCACGGCCGGTGCGAGCTCGAGCAGCGGCGGTGAGCACCATGGCGCCGCCGATGATGAGCTCGGCGTCGGCGGGCTTCAACTCCACGTTGGCGAGCTCGGTGACGCCGGGGCGGTGAGCTCGCGCGTCGGACAAGCCTTGCGACGAGGCGGAGACGACGGTGGCGAGCTCGGGCGGCGGGTTCAACGATGATGGCGTTGTTCCCATTCAAGGGGACGCGGCCGACCACCGCCCTCGGCCCACGAGGAGCTCGCCGCGCGTTGGGCCCTCATCGGCGTCGGACGCCCCCGTGAGCCGTGCGCCGAAGACGGTTCGGGCTCGATTGAGGAGCTCCAAACGGCGCCCCGGGGGCGTCCGGCCTCCCAAAAACCACCGTGAGCTCCTCGGTGGCGACGGAGATGGGGACGGCGGTCCCTGGGGAGGCCCCAGCTGTCGGGGGCCCGCCAAGGGAGGCCAGCAAGAGCTCGAGATCCACCAGCGGACCGAGGAGGCCGTTGCGGAGCACCTCGTCGTCGATGTCTCTGATGATGAAGGGGTGGCGGAGGTGGCGACGATCGCGCGGGCCGAAGGCGAGGGCCCGTCGGAGCCGATCTTAGGAGATGCTGCTGGTCCCTCCCGTGGTACCCTTCCTCGCCACCCGGGAGGTGATGATGAAGGGTGTCCCGGTGTCCGTGCGTTGTCGTGCGGCAAGCGTCCCCACCGATGGCGCGGGACGTCGTTCTTCCGCCGCCCTATGCCCTGATGGCGCCGCAGCAGCCCACGCCCTCCGAGGACCCGGTGTGCGTGCTCCGCCTTGCGCAGGTTAGAAGCCGTCGCGACGCCGGACGCCTTTTCTTGTGTCTCCCCGAGTTGCTCACGCTTCTGCTGCACTGGGGTGTACGGGACTCCATCCGGGGCACAACCAAATGACCCAACTTTCGAGGGCCTACGGCGCTTAAGCCGGGAGGTTGGCTGGGCTGTCGCTGAGCCGAAAGTGAAGAACCCGGTGCGACCACGACTTCAACACCGGTTCCTCGGCGTCAGACGGAGGACGCGTCATCGGGTTCATCCGCGACGGCGGAGGGCCGGGCTTCGCGCGGCACAAGAGGGTCGGGCCGCTGCGGGAGGCTGCTCGGCGAGGAGGAGCTCGAGCGCGCCCAAAGGCTGCGGCCTGAAGATGCAAGGGGAGCTCGACACCCTCCGCCGCCGCCGAGGATAAAGAGCTCGGCGCGGCAGCCGAGCGGAGGGCGGAGTCCCTCTACAAGGAGAAGACGGAGACCGCCGAGTGCCTCTCCGCGCGCGCGCGAGCTTGCGGGAGCAGTGTTCTCACTCTTATCTTGCCTCTTTGTCTTCTCGGTGTTTGGGGCTGATCGTCCTCGCCGTGGGACCTCAGCGTATGACCCAGCGAGCCGCCGAAATGTGGTGTGGCTGCTGCCATGACAATCGCGGAGAGGACCCCGGCTCAACGCCGAGAACGGGGGCTTCGCACAACGACGGGGGCTACTCCCGAGCCGTGGAGTAAGCGGGGCGGCCGCTTCTTGACTTGGTTTTGAGCCGCGGGTGACTCTTGTCTTTGAGCCATCTTTTTGTTTTGCGGAGGAGAAAGAGAAGTCCTGAAGGCGGCCCGGATGTCGATGACAAGGCCCGGGAGCTAGCTTCCGCCGAGGCCTCCCCGCAAAATGCGCAGGCTCGCGTTGCGGGAGAAGGAGGCGGACTTGAAGCAGCCGCACGGCCGACCTCGTCAATGCGCGGAAGGGAGGTCGAAGCCCTCCGGAGAGCGCGCAACCAAGGCCAAGGAGGAGGCCGAGCTCGAGCGCTGCGGGGAGCCTTAGCGCCCATGGTGGATGACGCCTATGATGTCCTTGGCGTGGAGGAGGCGGCGGACCGGCCGCCGCTGGTGTCGACCCTCCCGCGCAAGGTGACGGACGACGCCGGGCCGGGTGGTCCACAAGGCGATCAGCGTCGTCTTCTCCCACTACCCTCGTTCGAGGTCGGCCTCGTGAAAACGGGGTGGGCGCCGGGTGTCGGCGATCTCTCGACACCGAAGCGGAAGGCCGCTGCCGCCGAGGCCGCCACCGCGGAAGCTGCCCGAGCTCTTCAAGCTTGCCCGAGGAGCTTGAAGTCTTGAGCCCCGCCCGTGGGGATTGAGCAGCCGAGGAACTTGCCGCCGGCGAGGGTACCGCGGAGGACGTTCCGCCCAATAGCCGCCGGGCCGGGTCTCTCCACCCGCATAGGGGTAGAGGTTTCGAGTCCTCGTGATCGACGCATTTTGTAAAAAACCTCATGGAAGCATGTGCTGTTATTAATGGAAAGCGTCTTTCCCCTTTTTGCCGCATTCATTTTCTAATTTGACTTTTGTGAGCTCGCGACTTGGAGAGCCGAACGGCGGGCCGTTTCGCTGGCCGCGGAGGCGCGGGAGGTTAACAAAATCGCGCGCCATGCTCTAAGTTCGTTGAGCTCGTGATTTAGTCGCTTTTGAAACATCGTTTGGGCGAAAGGGGAGAACATGGGTTCTGAGTATGAGCTCGCGTTCTCTGAGCTCTAGGCTCGAAACTTTTGCGAAAAAATGGTGTGTTGAAACGATGGGATGTGCCCCCATTCCTCAGAGCCCCAGAGCAAGGGCGGGCCTTCGCACGGGCGGGGGCCGCCGTTGCTCGCTTTTGGTTGAGCTTAGGGTGTGAATTCGAGATGCTTGCACAGGTTTTTGCATCGAATTGGTGTTTTATTGAGCTCTTGTAGCTATAAGGTTTCGAAGTACATCTTAGGGGTAAAAGCGACGTAGCTGTTCGATGTTCCATGCGTTGGTGAGGACTCGTCCCTGGTGGTCCTTGAGCTTGTATGTGCCCGGCCTCAACACTTGGTCGATGGTGAAGGGACCCTCCCATGGGGCGGAGAGCTTGTGCTTGTCCTTCGAGCTCGACTCGTCGTGAGGACGTGATCGCCGATGCCGAAGGCTCGCCCCTTGACGTGTCGCCGCGGATATCGCCGCATGGACTGCAGGTACTTGGCGGAGTGGATGAGTGCGATGTCGCGAGCCTCGTCGAAATGGTCGGGCGGCGTCTTTGAGCAGCGCTTGGTTGTTGTGCTCGTCGAAAGCTCGAGCTCGGGGTGAGCCGTATTCGAGCTCGGTGGGGAGGACCGCTTCGGACCCGAAGACGAGGAAGAACGGGGTCCGTCCGGTGGCCCTGCTGGGTGTGGTGCGGAGACTCCATACCACCGCGTGGAGCTCGACGAGCCATCGGGCGAGCGTGCATTCTTAAGTCTCCCCTGAAGATGCGGGACTTCACGCCTGCGCAGATCATTCCATTAGCGCGCTCACCCGTCCATTGGTCCGGGGGGTGGCTGACGGCCGTAATCGATGCGGATGCCATGATCGCTGCACCGGTCGATGAAGACTTCCCCACGGTTGGTGCCATTGTCGGTGATGATCGAGTTCGGGACCCCGAAGCGGTGGATGATGCCGTGAAGAATTTGACGATTTCTTTAGCTCGCACCGTGCGATGGGCATGACCTCGATCCACTTGGAGAACTTGTTGATGGCGACGAGGAGGTGCGTGTATCCTCCGGTGGTCCTCTCGGGAGTGGTCCCACCATGTCGAGGCCCCCCATCGCGAACGGCCAGTGGCGGGATCGTCCCAAGAGATTGGGCCGAGATGCGTCTCGCTTGCAAAGAACTCGGGAGCCCCGCAGCGCTCGGACGACTCGGTGGCGTCGGTGGCGGCGGTCGGCCATGGAAACCCCGCGGAAAGCTTTCCCGACAAGAGCTCGTGGTGCCGCATGGTGGCCGCACTACCGGCGTGGATCTCTTTGACGAGCTCTTCACCTTGTTCGATGGTGATGCAGCGCGTTGAAGGATGCCGCTCGCCCGCGTCGGTGAGCTCTTCTCCCACGAGGCGAAGGCCTTGGCCCGGGCTGAGTCGTCGTGACTCTTCCCGCCCCCGGGGGGAGCCTTCCTTTGGCCACCGCGCATCGGGATGCCCGGTCCTGCCTCGGACGACGAACCCGGCTCGGCCCGAGCCGGCCCCGAGCCAGCCCCCCGAGCCCGCACCCCGAAGAGCTTGCGACTAGGGCAGCCTCCGGACGGGGAGCTCGATCCCTTGGGGACATCGATGTCCCGTGGGGTCGACCTTGGGGGAACTTGAGCCGCGCCCCTCGAGCGGGCTCCTCTTTGAGCCGTGTCGAAGGTCCGCGTTGCTCGTGCATGAAGACTCCGGGGGAACCGGCAGGCGGTCCGACGTGAGTTTGGCGAGGACGTCGGGCATCGTTGTTGAGGTTGCGGTGGGACGTGGTTGTCCCTCCGGCCCCGTGGAAGTGCTCCTCGAGCTCGCGGACCTTTCCGATGGTATCGCGATCATCTTTGCCAACGCAAATGACTTCTTTCATGACTCGATTCTTGACGAAGCTCGAGTCCCCTGGACCTTGAGGTGCCGGATGCCGAAACTCGCGATCGCGAGAGCCCATTCACCAATGCCGTGCTCGGCCACATTGTTGGAGGCGGGAAGTGTGCGCATCGAATACTTCATGCGCACCTTTTAGGAGAAGTAAAGACGAGGCCCACGACCGGCTCCGTACTTCTTCACGATCCGTCGAAGTCGGACTCGGTACTCGACTATCGTCGGGCCGGGGTGGCTGCTCGATCTCGATCCACTCAAGGAGTGAAGTCCGTCGTGGCTTGAGACTTGATGGCGTCCCTAGGCGCTGTAGATAATTTCGGCTCCCATGAGCTCAATTGCCCACTTAGCCATGCGGCCCGTAACTCGGATCTGACCCGACCTCTCCAAGAGGGTACTTGGAGACGACGGTGACCGGTGGGAGTCGGAAGTAATCCGAGCTTGCGCCGGTGATCGCAACGCGCGACACCCAGCTTTTCGATGTGTGTGGCGAGTCCCGGTGTCTGGTGAGGACCTCACCGATGAAGTAGACCGGCGCCGCACCTTGAGCGCTGCGTCCCTCTTGGCATTTCTAACGCAATCAAAGGAAACAGTATAAAACCTATCCCCAATAAGAGCGTCGAGGAATGCGCCGCCGACATTCCCAAGTAAACCACCATGTCGGTGATCCGAAATGGAACTGGCCAACGGATAGATCTTGCCATCTTAGATATTCATCCGCAAAGCGCCATCGGATCTATCATTGTAGCATTTCACCCGGAAGTATTCGTGGTATCGTTATTTATATTTTCCCAAAGGAAGGCATGTGATTAATAAATTAGCATGGCATCTGAATAGAGGAACATGTGTTTGCTTGGACCAAAATGTTCATAACAGGGGTAAGCAATAATGGTTCATAGATAGTGTGACACACACTTAAGAATCCACCAAAGAAAAGGATAAAAGAAATAGATAAAGAATAAATGAATAAATGAATAACCTAATGGAGTAGTTCTAATGTATCTAGTCATGGCCATGCAAATGAATAGTTAGGATCATATGCAAACTGATTTAATCATGGTTAGGTCTAGGATAGCGGGAGACTCACGGATACCATACGGCCCGATAGGAAGCATTTACGAACTCCTACGAGAACATACGAACGTGGGGGATTTCAAGGGACGGTCAAGGCTTGTCACGACCAAGCCGCCCTACCCCTCAACCGTGGCATGCCCTCATATCCGCAGGTGTCGTAATACCCGGCACCATGCCCGCATATTAGAGCACTACTCTTGTCCCCCAGGATCCCCACTCGCCGAATGGACGGACTAGAACAAGAGCAAACCCGAAGGAACAACGAACCGATATCCCACCTCTAATCAAGTTAGGCATATGATGATCGATGAAGAAATGTGATGAACATGTCAAGATTATGATATGTAAACTATATGCTAGTTCATATACCAACACAAGAACATGAACAAAACTATACTCTAGTTCATAAGTTAGGCCAAGAACATAGATATAAGACTTGTAAATAGAAGAATGCTCCATAGAGTAGATGTATTACCAAAGCACTTTCTTCTAGGAGACAAGCCTCCTTGTAGCTCTTCTACTCCAAGTGTTAACTAAGAAAGAATAAAGAAGAAGAAGAAGAAGAAGAAAGAAGAAGTAGAAGAAGAGAGAGAGGTAGAGGTGGTAGAGAGAGAGAGATTGCTGGTTTGCTGGACTCCAAGTGGTGTGTGTTGAGAGAGAGGGAGAGAGGGGCCTACTTATACACTTGGAGGAGGGGCCTAAATGCTAAAATACACCAAAACCGACTGAAAAACCTTCCTTCTCGTGGTGCAAACCGACCAACGCAGGGGCGGGAAACCCCGTTTGAAAGTGCACGAACCGCCTCCCCGAGGCCGGGCCGAAACCACCTCGGGGAGGGTGCGGCCGCACCTGGTGGTGCGCTACGCACCCCAGGCTCGGCCCGCCCGGTCTCGTGGGTGTCGCCTTTTCGCCCCGAAAAGTTGTGGGCCGGGCTGTGCTCGCCCGCATTTGATGTTTTGGGTCGATTTTCTCTTGGGCTTGATTTTGTAATAATGCGCTATCCCTAAGGCGTACTTTGGTTGATTTTCCACTTGCTTTTATTATAAATCTGCAAAAATAAAATACAAGACACTACAAGTGGAATTTATTAGTGATAAAAGTATATGAGTATAAAAAGGTTTAATTTTTTACTCCCTTTATGGTAGTAAGTTGACGGGAAAAATATGTCGTTGGTTACCGTCAACAAACTCCCCTAAGCTTACCCTTTGCGCGTCCTCGAGCAAAAGAGATAAGTACTTGGTTGTTGATCGGAGTTGCTACTATGCCGATTACGCTTTTTACAAGTGCCGGGGTTATAATAAGATTTTCTACTATAGTTTGAATAAAATGGCATATCTTTTTCCCACCCTTTATTACCTTTCATCGTGGGGGGCTTTCCAAAAATTTTCTCAAAGCCTTGGGCGGTTGCCGATAGAACGGTTATAACAGAGGTGCTTATCATTCATCCTTTTGATCAACTGTTTATCCGGGATTTTATTTAGATAATATTTTTTTTTCTTTTCGAGAAAGCATGGGCTTTATTGCTATATATATATATATATATATTTTTTTTTGGAGAGGTGGGCTCTGCTTTCGCCCTAGACTTTTGTCTTTTATTTCCTCTCTTTTTTTTTCTTTCTTTTTTTTTTAGAGATGTGGGCTCTACTCGCCCTCGACACTTGTCCATTTTTCATCTCATTTTTTTTTTTTTTAGCATAGCCCAAAAACATTTCTCTTTTTTTAAAGCATAGATTCCCGGGATGTCAAGTTTCTCTTTTGGACGAAGTCATAGCAAATCCATTTGTACCATATCATATTTGGCAACAAATTAGACTAGATAGAGCATATGCAACCCACATGAATCGGGTTTTTTTAGGATGAGTTTTAGAATTAGCCACTAAACCCAAACTTTAGAGAACTTCGAATTATAAACTAGGCACATGCAAAGCATAAGACAGAGCAACTATTCATCATTTCAACAAGGGACTAAGACTAAACAATTTTATAGCTCATATATATAAGCATTAAGGCACAAAGAAGAGCTATTTATTCTACTTTTTGGATTTTTTTTTTTTTTTTTTTTTTTTTCAATGCGATGTTCTTTGAAATGTAAACATGCCAAAATAAAATAGAAATTGATGGAATTAAATATGCAATGCAATGATACCCGTGGGGGGGTCCTCCCCAAGCTATCTCGAAGCCTATGGGTATCTTTTTTTATTTATTTATTTTTGTCATTTTGAGATAACCGGTCATTTTACCTTTGACGGAGGGTTCACTCTTTGGAGTCTCGCGGATCGACTTTCTCCGCTTTTGTTGTTTGATGGTGCACCTACTCCCGGAGATCTGAGGAGGGTTGCACTTCTTTTAGCTTCCACACCTTTTGTGGAGGGGTGTATTTTGATTGTTTCTTTGGTTTTGATTCTTTTGGTGTGGAGCTTTCTTCCGGGGTCTTTTTGTCCTTTTTGTAAAGATGGGGACCTTCTCCTTCTTCTTTGGTTTAGAGCTGTCTTTTTTTCTTTGTTCCCACCTTTTATTTTTGCCGACCGTCTTGGAGGTGCCGCGGTCTTTGGGGGTTGGATTTCTATTTCTTTAATGCCTTGTTCCCCATATTTTATCCGGATCATCTTGCACTCTTCTCGAGACTCGGGGCCTGAACTCAAATTTCTCTTTATTGCCATTGATATTGAAGCGGATTTCTCCGCCCCCAACATCAATTTGTGCCCCTAGTGCTCAAGAATGGTCGTCCAAGGATGAGTGGTGTATCTTTGGTGAACTCCATGTCCAATACCACAAAATCAATCGGGACAAAATACCCTCGGATTTTCATGGGTATGTCTTCGCAATCCTCGCCGGGTACCTTATGGATGAATCTCGCCACCGTAGTGTCATAGACGTTGGCTCAAGATTTGTATGTTTGAGCTTGTCAAACACGGATTTTGGCATGACACTAACACCGCCCGCATCACATAAGGCGTGGTTGAATGTTTGTGTTCCAATTGAGCAGGGAATTGTAGGGCACCCCGGATCTTTCTTCTTTTACTCGCGACGATTTAGGATAGTGGCACCGCATTCTTCGATCCAACTTCACAACTTCGTTGTTGGCAAAGGGTCGCTTGTTCGATGATGTCTTTTATGTACTTGGCATATGATGGCACTTGGAGCATATCTAGGAGTGGTACACTTACATGTACTTTTTGGATCATCTCCATGAACCGAGTAAACCGTTCATCCTTTATTATACTTCCTTGTTCTTGTGGCGAAAGGGTAGGTACGTCAGATCTGTATATTCTAATGGTACCTCCTCCACTTCGGTTCTTCTCGCTGCACGTGGGGTTACCTCTTCAGCAAAATCTCTTTTCTGCTTCCTCACCGTAATATTGGGATTTGGTGGGTCACGAGTAGATCTCCCCCTCGTAGTTACTGCATTTATGCTCTCCCCCGGGGCTTCGTGATTGCCTTGAGGCTTTTTCTCCCACCGTTACTTGGAGACGAAAGCAAACTAGGGGCTATTTGTGCTTCAATTTTCTTGTTGAAGGTCAACTGATTTGTCATAGCGAGTAGTTAAATCCGTCCGGCTTGCTGCCGACTCCTTCCAAGATGTTATCGATGCGGCTCATCTTTTTGGTGAGGTTTTCGTTAATTTTCGCCGGCCCATGACCAGTCCTTTAGTGACGGCCGACCAGGGTTGTAGTTGGAGTTGTATCCCCGGGTTGCCTTGGAATGGCGGCCTAGACCGGGTTGTTCCAGCCCCGCTGCGGTTGGCGATACCCTCTCTTTGTTGTTGATGAAGGCGGCTTCTTCACGGGTCTCGTGGCGCTTATCCCCCGAGTGGCCAACCTCACCACACGCGCTCACAGGTCATGTGAGCGTCGTGGCGGGTGCGCTGGGTAGTAGCATCTGTGCCGCGCTCCTCCGGCCTCTTTAGCGTAAGATCCATTTTTGTGGCAAGCATATCCGCCTCCTTCACGGTATGCATGCCTTTTTGTGTTTTGGCCAGGGCTGTCTTTCGCCCCCCCTTCCGATTTGCCACCATCTTATCAATCGTGGCTGTTGCCCGATCGATGGTGAGCGATAGAAATGCGCCACCAGGCCGGCGCCGAGGTGCCCCTTTGATATGGCCGTGAGACCATTGTAGAAGTTACGGAGCACCCGCCGGGTTCTCCATCCCATGGTGCGGGCATGCCGTAATGTATTCTCGCAGCCTCTCCCACGCCTCCGGATGGGTTCCATTGATGTCTCGCCGAAATTGGCAATCCTCCCCGTTAGGGCATTGGTTTTGCCCATGGGGAAGAATTTGGCGAGGAACGCCGCGGAGCACTTGGCCCACGCATCGACGACTTCCTTGTCCTTGTAGAACCATCGCTTTTAGCCTTCCCACAAGGGAGAAGGGAAACAGACGGAGCCCGATGACGTCTGGCCGCGACATCTTTGATGACTATTGTATCACAATGCCTTAAGGAAGTGCTGGAGATGAGCATTTGCGCCCTCGCCGGCAGTCCACAAATGGACCGGCTTTGCACCATGGTGATCAGCCCCCATCTGGCTCGAAGTTTTTTGTCCGCCACGTTCACCGCCGCCCGGGCACGCACGTTGGTGACAATGGGAGTTGAGAAATCGCGCAAATGACTTCCGGGCCATGGCTTGAGTTGCGGTTGGTGCAGGGATGTCGGTCTCGACCGCTTTGGTACCTCGCTGAAGAAGAAGCGTGCGAGACCGGTTCTTCCTTAGGAGTGCCTCGATCGGAGATGAAGTTTTCCCAAGCAGAGGAAACCCCGACATACACTATCCTCGTTTTCATCCACAACAGAGAAAACATAAAAGATTAGCCCCGTATGAGCAAACGCGGTATCCACGCACACAGTTCATATTCATAGCCAGCTATTTATTATATTTTTTTTCACAATGCCTTCCCTCGAACGAACGCCGAAATGCTTGTTGGCATTTCTTAACGCAATCAAAGGAAACAGTATAAAACCCATCCCCAATAAGAGCGTCGAAAATGCGCGCCGACATTCCCCAAGTAAACCACCATGTCGGTGATCCGAAATGGAACTCGCCAACGGATAGATCTTGCCATCTTAGATATTCATCCGCAAGCGCACGGATCTATCATTGTAGCATTTCACCCTAAGTATTCAGGGGCATCGTTATTTATATTTTCCCAAAGGAAGGCATGTGATTAATAAATTAGCATGGCATCTGAATAGAGGAACATGTGTTTGCTTAGACCAAAATGTTCATAACAGGGGTAAGCAATAATGGTTCATAGATAGTGTGACACACACTTAAGAATCCACCAACAAAAGGATAAAAGAAATAGATAAAGAATAAATGAATAAATGAATAACCTAATGGAGTAGTTCTAATGTGTCTAGTCATGGCCATACAAATGAATAGTTAGGATCATATGCAAACCGATTTAATCATGGTTAGGTCTAGGATAGCGGGGAGACTCCCCGGATACCATACGGCCCGATAGGAAGCATTTACGAACTCCTACGTAACATACGAACGTGGGGGATTTCAAGGGACGGTCAAGGCTTGTCACGACCAAGCCGCCTACCCCCTCAACCGTGGCATGCCCTCATATCCGCAGGCCGAATACCCGCACCATGCCCGATATTAGAGCACTACTCTTGTCCCCCCCAGATCCCCACTCGCCGAATGGACGGACTAGAACAAGAGCAAACCCGAAGGAACAACGAACCGATATCCCACCTCTAATCAAGTTAGGCATATGATGATCGATGAAGAAATGTGATGAACATGTCAAGATTATGATATGTAAACTATATGCTAGTTCATATACCAACACAAGAACATGAACAAAACTATACTCTAGTTCATAAGTTAGGCCAAGAACATAGATATAAGACTTGTAAATAGAAGAATGCTCCATAGAGTAGATGTATTACCAAAAGCACTTTCTTCTAGGAGACAAGCCCTCCTTGTAGCTCTTCTACTCCAAGTGTTAACTAAGAAAGAATAAAAAGAAGAAGAAGAAGAAGAAAGAAGAAGTAGAAGAAGAGAGAGAGGTAGAGGTGGTAGAGAGAGAGAGATTGCTGGTTTGCTTGGACTCCAAGTGGTGTGTGTTGAGAGAGGGAGAGAGGGGGCCTACTTATACACTTGGAGGAGGGGCCTAAATGCTAAAATACACCAAAACCGACCTGAAAAACCTTCCTTCAGGCGCAAAACCGACCAACGCAGGGGCGGGAAACCCCGTTTGGAAAGTGCACGAACCGCCTCCCGAGGCCGGGCCGAAACCGCCTCGGGAGGGTGCGGCCGCACCAGGTGGTGCGCGCACACCCCTGGGCTCGGCCGTCCCGGTCTCGGTGGGTGCCGTCTTTCGCCCCGAAAAGTTGTGGGCGGGCCGTGCTCGGCCCGCATTTGATGTTTTGGGTCGATTTGCTCTTGGGCTTGATTTTGTAATAATGCGCTATCCCTAAGGCGTATTTTTGGCGATTTTCCACTTGCTTTTATTATAAATCTGCAAAAATAAAATACAAGACACTACAAGTGGAATTTATTAGTGATAAAAGTATATGAGTATAAAAGGTTTAATTTTACTCCCTTTATGGTAGTAAGTTGACGGGAAAAATATGTCGTTGGTTACCGTCACGCCTCTTCCCTCTCTCGACGACGAGGGCGGTGCTCACCACCTTCGAGGTGGCCGAGATGTAAAGGAGGATGGGCTCATTGGTTGCGGAGCGACGAGCACAAAGGGTCGGGCGAGGAGTCGCTTTCAAATAATCGAGAGCTTGCTGGGCCTCGTCGGTCCAGAGAAGCGCCGGGCTTTCTTCAAAGAACTTGTAAAGCGGGAGGCTTCGCTCCCCGAGCCGAGCTATGAATTGACTTAGCGCCGCGAGACAGCCCGCGAGCCGCCGCACGCATTTGACGTTCTTGATCGGCTCCATGTTCGTGATGGCGGCGATTTTTTCGGGTTGGCCTCGATGCCACGCCGAGATCGATGAAGCCGAAACAGCTTCCCCTCGCTGGACCCCGAAGACGCATTTTTCGGGTTGAGCCGAACTCTCGGAGCTTGGCAAAGACCTTTTCAAGATCTGGGATGAGATCTTTCGAGCGCTTTTGTCTTGACAACGATGTCGCCGACGTATGCTTCCACGAGCTTTCGAGGAGCTCTTTGAAAAACTTTTCGCATGCACCTCGAAGGTGGCGCCGGCGTTCTTCAAACCGGCGGGCATTGTTACGTAATGTAATGCACCAAACGGAGTGATGAAGGAGGTGGCGAGCTGGTCAAGCTCGCTCATCGCTATCCGGTGGTAACCGGAGTAGGCGCCGAGAAAACAGAGCGCCTCGCACCCGGAGGTGGAGTCAACAATTTGGTCGATGCACGGCAAAGGAAACGGATCCTTTGGGCATGCCTTGTTGAGACCCGTGTAATCAACACACATTCTCCATTTCCCATTCTTCTTCTTGACTAGAACAGGGTTGGCTATCCACTGGATGATACACCTCCTTGATAAACCCGGGCGGCTAAGAGCTTATTTATCTCCTCGGGCGATCGCTTGGCGCCGATCGTCGTCGAAACATCCGAGCCTCGCCTCACCGGCCGGAGCCGGGTTTAATGTTCAAGGAGTGCTCGGCGACTTCTCTCGGTATGCCGGACATGTCCGAGGCTCTCCACGCGAACACGTCGAGGTTCGCGCGAGGAAGTCGACGAGCTCGCTTCCTATTTAGGAGTGAGCTCGACCCTACGCAGAGGGTGCGCCCATCCTTATCGACCTTTATTTCCTTGGCGCCCTTCTCAGCTCGAACGCCTCCAGCTGCCTTGTCGAAGCTCACCGGATGAGCTCGACCCCGAGCTGCTTGAGCTCCTCGTACGAGCTCGTGCTCGCAGCCCAGCTCGGGGCGCCCTCCGCTGTTAGCCCAGCCGCCGTCTTTGGCAGCGTTTGCTCGATCTCGACCACGGCGCCGGCATACCGACGGCGGCAGCCTCGCAGCCCGAACGCATGCTCAAGGTGGAGTCGACGGTGATGACCCCCTTGGGCCCGGAATCTTGAGCTTGAGGTAAGTGTAGTTGGGGACGGCCATGAACTTCGGCTGAGCACGGCCGCCCCAAGAGCGCCGCGGGCAGCGTTTCAAGGGGGAGCACCTCGAACGTGAGGACCTCCTGCGGAAGTTATCCGGGTGCCGAAAGTGACGGGAGGTCGATTCGCCCGAGCGGGATCATCTCGCTTCCCGCACCACGCCGTGGATCGGGTCCGGGCGAGGACGGAGGCGTGCTTTGGTGATGCCAAGGGCTTGGAGCGCATGAACGTAGAGGAGGTTGAGGCGGCTACCCCATCCATTAGCACCTTGCCGAGGCGCTTTGGTGCCGATGATGGATCGACGACGAGCGGGTATCTCCCCGGGTACGGACATGTCGGGGTGATCCGCCTTGTCGGTTGTAATCGCGAGCTTGACCACTTGTGGTAGGTGGGTGTTGCGGGCTTGGTGAAGAGGACCTCGCAGCCGCGAGCTTCGTCGGCGGCGCTGGACTCGTGAGCCCGGAGCCCCGCCGAAGACGACGCTGACGGCATCGCCCCGATGTAGACGCCGCCGCCGCCGCCGCCCTCGAAGCTCGCCGCCGTGGGCTCTAGCCGCCGCCTGCCGCCCCCCGCCGTGCCCATCATGTGTTTCTTCAGAGCCGGCGGCCTTCATCTTGTGCCCGACAGACCTTCGTGATGCGCAAGGGGCCTCGAGCATCTTGTCGGCGTTCCATGTTGATGAAGCCCTTCGCCCCCTTTGGGAGGTGTCGCGCGCTTATCCGCGACGCAATGAACTCCCCTCGTCGTCGCCGCCGCCGCCACGGGACGCTTGTTCTTCTTGTTCTTCCTCTTGCGGGAGCGGGAGCCGGACCCGGCCCGCAGCCTTGTCGTCGCCCTTGGGCTTGCCTTTGCCCATGACGGCGGAGACGGCGCTCGTCTCCCTCGGCATGCCCGGTGGCGAGGTCGAGGAGCTCCTTCACGGACTTGGGCTTTGACGCCGAGCTTGCGGATGAGGTTCTCGCAGCGGTGCCGAAGGTGAACGCGGTGATGATCTCGGAGT
Source organism: Hyparrhenia diplandra (assembly GCA_015847255.1). Lineage (NCBI taxonomy): Eukaryota > Viridiplantae > Streptophyta > Magnoliopsida > Poales > Poaceae > Hyparrhenia > Hyparrhenia diplandra. Next base: position 752,376 of record JADLZK010010615.1, on the reverse strand, counting down.
CGGAAGCCTCGGAGAGGTTGTTGCGCAGCTTGGAGAAGCGCCTGATGTAGTCGCACAAAGCTCTCCCCTTCTTCTCGCTTGCATCCGCCAAAGTCCCGTGTCATGCTTGGCCCGGCGTAGGTGCCCTGAAGTTGCCGACGAAGACGCCGCTGTCCTCCCGGGCCGCGGATGGTGCCCTCGCGGTAGGTGCTCGAGCCAGAACGAGCTGAGTCCGCAAGATAGAGAGGCAAAGTTACGGATGATGAAGTAGTCGCCGCGGCGCCGCCGGCCCGCACCCGAGACGATAGTCCTCCGCCCACGTGGCCGGATCGGTCTCCCCGTTGTACTCTCGCACCGAGGTCGGAGCTCGGAAGCGTGAAGGGAACGGGCTCATGGATGCGCCCCCCCGACGCCTTAGGGCGCCGAGCTTGAGCTCGAACGGCGGCGGTCTCGCCGCGATGGGCCCGCGCCTTTGCACGGCGCCGGCTCGGCTCTTGTCCTCCTTGTTGTCGCGGTCGCCCCGCCGCGCGCTTTGTCGCACGCGGCGGGACGTTTTTCATCGCCGTCGTGGGTGGTACTTTTTCGTCATCTCGGGACGTTCTTGTCCGCGCTGGCCTCCGCCTTCGTCGGGCGTTGATGGTGTCGCGCTAAGCCGCGGTTCTCGCCGATCCGGCGGGCGCTGCGGAACCTCAAGATGGGAGGAGGCCTCATGCTCTTCCCGGTCGCCGATGAGACGCCGAGCCGCCGCGCCGCTGCACCGCCGCCTCGCCACGAGCTTTTTGACTTGCTCGTGGTCCGGCGTGCCTCGGGGTCCGGGGGCCGGGCACCGCGCAGGGAGCAACGCCGCGGCCGCCAGGTTCGGGGAAGCTCTTCCAAACACCGGGCGGGAGCTGCTCGGCTTCGCTTGTCGCGGTTGATGCGTCACGACATCCCGGAGCTCGAGCTCGCGTTCGTGCCCGGGCGCCCGCCCTCCTTGCTCGGCGAGGAGGGCTTCGCGCCTCGAGCCGCTGCCGCGCCGAGCTCTTCGAGCTCCTCCCGGCCCGGGCCTTGACGCTGTCGACGGGCGGGGCGCCGGGCGCGCGGGCGGAATTCGTGGGCGTGTGCTCGAGTCGCCGAAGGATGGCCATCGAAAGTGCTCCCTCGGGTGTGGCACACGTAACACCGGGCGCAGGGGGTCGCAGTCCCCCGAGGCTCACCCCATCGAGGGCGAGCTCGAGCTCATGGATCGTGGGTCCGGCCGCTCATCGCCCCGTAAGAGGAGACCCGCTCGCCGTCGGGTACATCTTGGCGTATGCCGCCGTGGAACTCGCCCACCGACAAGGCGCCCTTCTCCGCGAGCCGGAGGACTCACATTGGCGATGGAGAAGGTGACATCATTGCAACAGAGCTATGTGGGCTCGCCCCCCAGATGTCGGGGAGGAGATCCTGATCGTGACGAAGAGCGGTCTCGCCGCCGCACGGATGGGACCGGGCGGGGTTCGGTGGAGCCCCGCCCATGTCGGCGAGGACGGAGTCGGGCGGCGCCACGGAGGCGCCGCTGATATCCTCACGCCGCATCGGGCGGTGAAGACGCTCCCACGAGGGACTCCTCCGGGCGGCGTTAGGTGAAGTCGAAGGCGCGCGGCGCAAAGACGGGCGCTCCGCCGGCGGTGACGAGGAGGAAGCCATCGGCGGGAAGATCGCCACACCGCGCTGCCTACCGGGCGCGCCAACCGCCGTGGGTCTGATATCGCGCGACCACCATCACAATGTCGACCGGGCTAGTGCGTTCTCCGAATGGCCTAGCTCTAGAGACAATGACACAATGTTTATACTGGTTCGGGCAAGATCAGGCTCCCGCCTAGTGTGATCACTATCCGAGCTCAAACGCTCATACCGGGGTGCGTACAAGCGGATTGAGAGAGGGAGCGGACTCCCAAGTCTCTGTGATTGAGGCTAGTGCCAATATGAGGGTGAGTGAGGGTGTTTGTGTGCGGGAGCTTGGGCGTGTTGTTCCCTTCCCTTCTCCCCAATCGAGAGCCCCGCCTCCTTTTATAGTGGCAAGGGGAGCAGGACATATGAGCTCTCCGAGTTGAGGCAGGGAGCCACGAGCGGCGGGTAGGTGAAAGAGCTCTCCGAACGAGCTCGTTGATTGGCCGAGCTCGCCGAGCCTCGGTAGCTTTGGATGTCGGAATCGGGCGCCGCCGCACGCTGGAACCGGTCCGGGCGATGATCAAGTGTCGCCCTGTCTTCGATCGTAGTTGGAAGCCGCCTTTTCGGTATGGGAGGGGCGGCCATGCCGCCGACGCAGAGATGCGCCCGCATGTACCCGTGGGAGATTGTAGCGAGTTGTTGGATGCGACGGGTACGGGCGAGGGAGCCCGGGTGAGCTCTTCGGCCGGCGCAGAGTCGCCTTCGAGCTCTTTGGAGACTTGATGCTGAAATTGGTCGCCACCGCACACGCCAATCGGGTTTGGGCGGTGGCCCGGCGCCGTGTAGTCCTTAATCGTGGTAGGAACCGATCCCGCCGACATGGGCGCGGCCATACCATGGATGAGGATCGCGCACGCCGACCGCCCTGAGGAAACCGTGGCGACGCCGTTGGACTCGATGGGGGTATGGCGGTGTGATGGAAAGGACCTCCCTCTCGTAGCCGTAGCGCCGCGTGGGCTACGCATTTGTCGTGGAGCAGTTGGCCAACTCCGTGCTTGCCGGCTTCGCGTGGAAGATAGGCGAGCTCTTCCGCCGCCGCGGGTCCGTTGGAGCTCGAGCTCGGGCGAGGTGGGAAGAGGTCCCCGTAAAAAGGTGTTCATCACGCGGATGAGAGCTCATTCGGGGAGAGCTCGCTTGAGGCGAGAATGCGCCCCCGGCCGTGGAGAGCTCACGCCGCGTCGGTCCGCAACGGCGAGAGCTCGTCCACGAGCGCGGGCTCTTTGGAGGATAGTGAGCTCTTCGCGTTGGCCGAGCGGGCTCTCAGCTTGTTGACCTCGAGCAGGGAGCTCATCCTTAGCGTCCCGAATATCGATCCCCCACAGTGAGGGCAGCAATTTTCCAAATGGACCATAATAAGGCACCCGGACCGGATGGTTTCCCTCCAGTGTTTTATCAGGTCTTCTGGAACCTCATAAAAGATGACCTGATGGCTCTGTTTTCGGAATTCCATCAAGGATCCTTACCTTTATATTGTCTTAAATTTGGAACTATAATTCTGCTCCCCAAGAAGAAGGATGCGAAAGTAATTCAACAATACGCACCTATCTGTTTATTGAACGTTACTTTCAAAATCTTCACTAAAGTAGCTACCAACAGATTAACTAATATAGCCCAAAAAATAATTAGACCAACTCAAACGGCCTTTCTCCCCAGAAGAAATATCATGGAGGGTGTTGTAATTGTTAACACTGAAATTTGGTGAAGCCCGGATAGTAAACCGGCTAGTGCAAGATGCTAACAAAGGCCGGTGCAAGATGCTAATAAAGGCTACTACAAGATGCTAATAAGGAAGTGATCGGCAAGAACCATTCGGCAAGACGCCCGCATTTGAGAACAGGGCGCCGGCAACACCGTAGCATTCGAATTCACCGTTATTCGGCTAAGTCATGAGTTCGGGAAAGTTTGAGTATTTTGTCTACCATAAATGGTTCGACAAGCTGAAGGGCGTTGAAACAAAACTGTCCAGGAAAGAAGCCCGTGACATGTACGACATCTACGACTCCGAGAAGACTTGGAGGGAAAATTATCTTAGCTAGATTTTCCGTTATTATAATCGTAGTCGGTTAGGACTCGTGTCAAGTCCAGGGTATAAATATAAGACCCATGGCAACCGTGAATAAATCTACCCAATCAATACAACAACAAACCCGGCTCAGTGCCACCCCTTCGAGTCCAAGTCGCGGTTGTCGATCTATCCGAGAGGATACATCGACCTCGCCGACCTCCTCGTAAAGTACCGCAACCTTACATTATGTTCTAGTATCATGCGCGGATTTAGATCGTGATGTAAGTAGTCTTGTTACCATGCTTAGTATCGTATGCGGTGGATTTAGGCTATAGAATAGGAGGGTTCTTTGTTAGATCATGAGTCGTGGCGGCAGTTAAGGTCTAGCTTGGAGCTAGTTATCGGCTTCATTAGATTTGGCGTATCTAGTGAATTCATTAAGTTACCATGTGGTGCATGCTTCTTATTTATTGTTTAATTTATGTCTCGCACACACTTTTTGCCCAATTTAGATTGATAGGGTTCGGCTTTATCTTATGTTAGATCTAGTTGTCATCAATGCTTTTAGTGTCCACCTTATCATGTCATTAGATCTATTTGTTTACCATAGCCGAGCCTAGATCAATCTAAGTTGTTACATGTTGCGGTTCGTGTACGCTTAGCCTTGACGGACCGGGTACCGTATGCGCGTATATAGGTCTTTCGATAGGTTTTGCATGTGAGTTCCTTCTTCATGAACCCCGATTCGGCAAGCTTGTCGAATACGCTATGCATCTACGCAGTAGCTTGCATGTGTAAGTTTGTCTACCGTTAATGTCTAGTCCGGCAAGCCGTATCATGCGCGTGGATTAGCTTGTTGCAAAGGTATCATGCGGTGGATTGCTATTCTGGACGAAAAAGGGTTTAGGATGGTTAGTCGTGGCGTGGACTAATAGGAATAGATCCCCTGTCTTTACCTTTAGATTAAGCTTACATGTGTACTTTTTTTTCGCTTATGCATATACGCTTCAACGAGTAATGAGTATCTCAGAGATCTATTTAGATATATGCATGCTTTTAGCTTGTCATGGTTAGATTTTATCATGCGGTGGATTGATCTAGTTATGAGAAGTGGTTTAGATCCGTGTAGCAGGCCATATCATGCGGTGGATTAGCTTGTGAGGGTTTAAGCTAGACGAGTTTAGGAAAACTAGACGCGGCGCGCACTAGTTGATGAAACCTATGCATGTGTTATTTAGATTAGATTTATATTTATGATTTACCTCGCTTTATGTATCATGTTGACAACTGATTCGATCTATGCAATAAAACTTTATGATATCATATCTTGATGATCGATTTACTTGTTCAAACATGTCTTCTTATGTTCATTCGTAACTATTATTACTTCATATCTCATTTATGCTTGCCGAATGCATTCATAAACCTCGTGGACGTATAGCTTCTATAGCTATATGTCATTGTAAGTGGCTTCGTGGCTGTACATGAACCTGCCTTGGTCTCACCGTGCATGTTCCGTATCTCATGTTTATCTCCTTGTCAATTTACAGTCAAATTGATCGGCACGCACCGCTCAAGACACCCGCACCCGAAGTTAAGCTAGCTAGTTCGGCTTGTCAATGTGTGAGGCACAAGAGGCACTTTTTATGTCAACACACTTTTTGGCACGCCGGGGACCAATCAAGATCGAGACAAGATGCCTGAAAACCTTGATAAGAACGCTAGTCATCGCACTCCAAATTGATGATTTGCCAATAGACATGGAGATCGCGGTTAGAGATTTGTGTGAAGTTTTCGCACAAAAAGTGCTTGTCGTGCTTCTCCAAGAACAAGAGCGCATTGTGTTCCGTAAGATAGACCTTCCAAAGATTGTGATGCCCGGTGACAAGGAACCAAACCGCGAAGAAGAAAAAAAGATGGAGAAGAAAAAGATGGACCTACTGGCAGGTAAGAAATCAATCGATGGAAGAGATTGTCCGTGAGCACCGTAGGAAGAGCAATGACTAATCACAACACGGTGTTCCTCAATACCTTCGCCATGTCATGAGGAGCTGCTTTGGACCTGAGTTTGATAAGCACTTTGAAGAGCGGTTCGGTGAGATTTCGGGCCAACATACTTTCACACACCGAAGCCGCAACCAAAGAAAGGAGCCAGAGGTGAAGAAGCCGAGGAGAGAATAAGACACCCGAGAAACCGAAGGAGTCCGTGAGCCAAGACACCCGCTACATATGGAGAGTTGGCATTCGGTACACCGAAATCCTCCAAGATACAATTCTTACTCCATTGCTCCAATGGCCGCTGGTTACGAGAAAATCCCTTTGGCCCCTCGGGTATATGCAGTTCTCTCGACTATTCCACCATCAATGCTCTACCGAATCCTAGATATAGACCGGTGATGGAGTCGGACACGCCTTATGGACCCCGTAATTCAAATATGGATATGCTCCTAGCGAGGATGGCCGATATGATGCAAAACCAGTTTGGGTTGAAGCCCAAGAATCGGCCCTATATGTATTAGTCACCATATCCATATTGGTACAACAGAGTGGCGCTTCCTTCAAGACTAAAGCCTCCAACCCGACCACCAAGTTCTCCTCGGGCAAGATGACACCACCACTACCGAACACATTAGTCGGTACTTGATTCAGCTAGGGGAGCTTGCCAATGATGAAGCATGGAGGATTCACTACTTCCCAACATCCCTCACAGGGCCTGCTTCATCCGGTTTACCACGCTGCGGCCAATTCTATTGAACTTGGGCTGAATTGGAGAATAAATTCCACTCGTATTTCTTCGGGTTCCAATGAGAAAGAGCTTGTTGACTTGATGGGGTTGACACGTAAATACAATGAAACACCTCAGAGTTCTTGCGCAGGTTCGTAGAGACTAAAAACTCCTCGCTATTCTCTCGAATTTGCCGCACCATCAGCTGCCGGTCAGTAGCTATACGCGGTATGCATCCAGCTATCGTGGAGAAGCCGGTTGGCATGGAGTTTGAAGACCTTGGACAGCTCTCAAGACGTTTAGCAATTATGGCCAATCAGTTCCAAAGCATCAAGAAAGACACCCGCTACTAGAAAGGGGGGCAATGTGGCCTATGAAGCATATCAACACTTTCCGGAAGGGGCGTAAGAGGAAGATGATGGCCAGAAGACATAGCCGCCGCCGACCGTCCCGGGCAAAGAGCCCGTCCAGTTAATCAGCGCCGGATAAAGACACTCAAGGGGGCATACGACTTTGATGTCTCCAAATCGACAAGCTCTTTGAGTTCTTGGTCAAGGAAGGGCGCATTAAACTACCAGAGAATCACTCTATGAGGCGTCCTGACTAGGTAAAGATCGAAGTACCGTGGGTCTCCACGACATGAGCTCCCACAATATCAATGACTGCCGAATATTCAGGCAGCAAATCCAAAGGGCTATACAGCAGGGTCTCTTGAAGTTCAACAATAACATGAAGGTGGACAAAGAGCCTTTCCCAGTAGGCATGGTCTCCTTCTCTACAAACATGGTGTCTGCAAGTGATGCTAAAGGCAAAGGCCCAATGAAAGTGCTGACTTCTGAAAGGGCAAAACAAAGTGGTTTGGTAGACCCTAGTCGGCAAGTGACTGGAGTGGAGCTCTAAGAGCGCAGTGTTCGGTTCCTGAATAGCCGAACAGAGAGAGGAGAGACCGCCAAACCCAGGGTGACTTCTCGTATACTGCTGAACAAATGGCAAAGGCAGCAAGAAAAGCAATATCGTAGAGATCAACAGCTTGCATAGGAGCAGCAGAGGTACGAGGAGGAGATGTATCACCTGGAGCAGGAAGAATACATGAGAGAATGAGAGGAATCTCATTGGGATTGTCCTTTCTTCGACATTGCCGAATGAAGGCTTGAAACGCCTCTCGCTAGAAACAATCGCCTCGAATGTAGTGAACAAGATCATGGATACAAAGTGTGCTCGAGTCAACTCGCCGTCCCCATCCAGAAAGACCGGGGCACGCTTTCCTAGAGGATGATCGGGCGCCTAAAAATAGAAAGCAACAGTCACATAGCAAAGAAGAGAGTTGCCGACCAGCGTGGGCTGATGTTGAAAACTATGAAGACCGTGGATGATCCCGATTCTCCTCGAGTACGTATGGCGGCGTAAGGGACAATGGTGCCCTCCAGACGAGGAAGAGTCGAAGAGAAGGGTTCAACGCCACAGGAACAAGGAGCTCAAAGAAGCAGCAGCCGAACGCCGGAAAGTGTGGCGTCCAAAGAAGAAAGCTCAGGAAGCCGACCATTCGGTAGATGAGCAATCAGCAAATGAGCGTTCGGCAGATGTTGGCATGGTTTTCTACATCCCGATAGAGTTTGCGGCTCCTGCAGATCAAGCCACTGTGGATCAGGAAGAAGATGCTTATTCAGATGAGGAGGCTTATTCTGATTTTGATAGCAAAGAGATGATAGATCTCCTGGGACAGTTAGCTTTATCAAGACAAGCTATATTCGATAGGCCTAGGAAACACCATCATCTGAGGCCTCTTTTACCTGAAGGGATACGCCAATGGGAAACCCCCGACTCACATGCTTGTTGATGGAGGAGCCGCTATCAATATCATGCCTTACACAACGCTCAGGAAGCTAGGGATGACAAAGGAGGATTTGTTTGAAGACAGACATTGTGCTCGAGAGACTTTGCCGGCAATCCTTCGCACACCTACGGAGCCGCTCACGTTGAGTTGATGATCGGCTCAAAGACTTTGATCACTACCTTCTTTGTGGTCGATAGTAAGGGATCCTACGTACCGCTTCTTGGAAGGGATTGATCCATGCCAATTGTTGTGTCCCCTCCACCATGCATCAGCTTCTAATTCAATGGAACGGTGATGATGTTGAAGTAATTCAAGCCGATGACTCAGTGAGTGTCGCTGCTACCGAACCATCATTCTAGGAATATGATGGAGTAGAATGCTTCTCGGGAAGGGAGTGGAGTGAAGGTCCCGTCAAGACTCACTACAAGGATCAACAAATCCAAGCAAATGGGTCATTATTAAGAATTTTTAATGGGTAACCCCATTGATGGCAATAAAGGAAAGCTTGGGCATGGTTTCAAGTTGGCGATAAGCTAGAAGAGATAGATATTGGTGATGGCGACAAACCAAGGCCAACTTTACATCGCTGCCACCGATCAAGAATTCGAGCGAGAATTAATAAAACTCCTCAAGGAATTTAAGGATTGTTTTGCTTGGGGACGATTCGTAAATGCCTGGATTAGATCGATCTATTGTTGAGCATCGGTTACCGATCAAAAGCAAGGTTATCGTCCCTTATAAACAACCTCCTTGAAAGATATATAAAGAAGAGGTATTGGCCGACGTGAAAGAAAGAAATTGAAAGATTATTAGAAGCAAACTTCATTCGTCCCATGCGAGATATGCGAGTGGATTTCCAGTATTGTACCTATCTACAAGAAGAATGGAAAGATGAGGGTTTGTATAGATTTCAGAGATCTTAACAAAGCCACTCCTATGGATGGATATCCCATGCCAGTTGCCGATTTACTAGTAGATGCTGCTTCTGGACATGAGACTATTAGCTTCATGGATGGGAATGCTGGTTACAATCAGATCTTTATGGCCATCGAAGATATTTCAAAGACAGCATTCAGATGCCCAGGCCATATTTTTTTGTTTGAGCGGGTCGTTATGACATTTGGATTGAAGAATGCCGGGGCAACTTATCAAAGAGCAATGAATTACATTTTCCATGAGTTGATCGGCAAAATTGTGGAGGTTTATATTGATGACGTGGTTGTCAAATCAAAGGACTATTAAAAACATATAGCCGATTTGAGAAAAACTTTGGAGTGCACCAGAAGCATGGTTTGAAGATGAATCCAAATAAATGTGCCTTCGAGTCTCGACGCTGAATTCTTGGGGTTCTTAGTTCACAAAGGTGGGATTGAAGTTGGAAAGAAAAGCATGGAAGCTATAGAGAACATTGCTCCTCCTACCGATCTCACAGAACTACAATCATTGCTTGGCAAGATTAATTTTGTGAGAAGATTTATTTCCAATCTATCGAAAGGGTCCCGCCATTTTCTCCACTTTATTAAAACTCAAGAAGACCCGAAATTTGTATGGGGAGATGTGCAACAAAAGGCTTTGGATGAAATTAAGGAATATATGAAGGCACCTCCTGTGCTAGTTCCTCCAAGGCTTGATAAACCTTTAAGATGTATGCGTGGCGGCCGATAATCCGACAATAGGATCGGCCCCTCATACAAGAAGAAGATGGAAAGGAGCGAGTAGTAGCCTACCTTAGCCGAAAAATTGTTGGATCCTCGAGACACGGTATTCGCTATAGAAAAAAAATTATGCTTATGTGTTTACTTCTCATGCACTAAGTTTCGGCACTATTTGTTGAATGCTGAATGTACAATAGTGTCCAAATTTGATGTGATTAAGCACATGTTGTCAATGCCGATTTTAAATGGAAGAATCGGCAAATGGGTATTAGCATTATCTGAATTCGATTTGAGATATGAGTCGGCAAAAGCTGTCAAGGGTCAAATTATGGCTGATTTCGTTACCCAACATCGTGATCTTTCTGCTAACATGATTAATATTACACCTTGGGCACTATTCTTCGATGGATCATCTTGTGAGAAAGGAGGAGGTGCTGGTGTTTTGTTAATTTCACCCAAGGGGGCATCCTTTGAGTTTGCTATTCCTATTAATGCTACTGTTACCAACAATCAGGCAGAGTATGAAGCATTACTCAGAGGACTTCAACTTCTTATAGAAGTAGAAGCCATTGCAGTTGAAATCTTTGGAGGTTCAGAATTGGTGATCAAACAACCGACCGGCGAATATGAGTGCAAAAATGACATCTTAAGGAATTATTATGAAAAATGTCAAAGGTTGCTGAAAACTTTTAAAGTGGTGACTTTGCATCATATCCCAAGGGAGCATAACGGAGAAGCTAACAGAGTAGCTCAGAGTGCTTCTGGCTACAAAGAAAATCAAGAAGCTTTCGCTGTAGATATATATGCATTCGGTAAGGATCAAGCTGATAATGACTGGAGAACCGAGATTGTCGAATACCTCGGGGACCCATCAAAGAAAGTTTCCCGAAACTCGGTACAAGGCTATTAAATTTGTAGTCCTTGATGATCAACTATATTACAAATCTATAGATGGAGTTTTGCTTAAGTGCTTAAGTCAAGAGGAAGCCAAGAAGATAATGTATGAGGTGCATGAAGGGTTATGCGGTGCACATCAATCGGCTTACCGAATGAAGTGGATTATCGGGGAGGACAGGGTATTTCGCCAACTATGTTGGAGGATTGCTTCAATATTATAAAGGGTGTCAAGACTGTCAAAGGTTTGGCAATATTCGAGAGCTCCAAAGATCGGCATTGAATCCCATCGTCAAGCCTTGGCCATTTAGAGGATGGGGCATAGATTTAATTGGTCAAATTCATCCTCCATCAAGCAAAGGCCATAAGTTTGTACTATTGGCCACTGATTACTTTACCAAATGGGTTGAAGCTATCCCATTAAAGAAAGTCACATCGAGAAAATATGGTTGAGTTTGTTAAGGAACATACAATTTACAGGTTTGGAATTCCTGAAACCATTACAACCCACCAAGGGAGTCGGTTTGTCTCTCGCAGAATTCTCGCGACTTTGCTGAAGAGATGGGGATCAAGTTATATAATTCATCTCCTTATTATGCACAAGCCAATGGCCAGGCTGAAGCTTCGAACAAGATCATGATCAAGATTATTCAGAAGAAGATCAAAGAAAAGCCTAAAAGATGGCATCTAGTTCTTAATGAAGCATTATGGGCTTACCGAATGGCATGCCATGGATCCACTCGGACGTCCCCTTATGAATTAGTATATGGGCATCATGTCAGGTTACCTTTGGGGATGCAGTCTGATCCGGACGTGTTGCATTGCAAAAGGATTTAGCAAAAGAAGATTACAAAAGCCAAATGATAGACGGGTTGGAAGATCTGCATCGATTCGCCTAAAAGCTTTGGAAAATATTGAGAAAAAACAAAATTCGCGTTGCCAAGTATTACAACAAGAAAGTCAAAATCAAGGAATTTGCCGAAGGTGATTTAGTTTGGAAAGCAATATTACCACTTGGAACCAAAGACGTAGCGTTCGCAAGTGATCCCCTAATTGGGAAGGACCTTTCCGGTGTTAAGGTGTGTACCGGGAAACGATATATCTTGAAATCTTTGCAAGGCGAAGAATTCAGGTCAGCTGTCAATGGAAGGTTTCTCAAGAAGTACTATCCTAGTATTGAAGTTGGGGCCCGAAAGGAGAAAGAATTATGATTCTCAAAATAGCCGACGAATGAAACATCGCCTTTAGCAGAAAAAATACTCCAAATTTGGAGAGTAATAGCCGGCATATACATGATGTGTCGCCTTTAGCGCAAAAATGGACAAAGATCAGAACTGACGCTCTGTTTATAGAAAGAATAGACAGAACTTTTGCTGAATACAGTGTTGCGAATAGCCATTCGGCAATACAACGACGTGATCAGATATCTTTGACATTTTCAGCAGATGTCTTGAAAAAATGAAAAGATGGATTTTTGATTAAACAGAGCGGAATTCCATAAGAAGTCGGTTATAATAGTTTTATACTATCCGGTAAGATTGATTAGTTAAGTTGATTTGGGGTTTTGATTCAGGCAATCAAGCAACAGTCACGAGGAAAAAAAATTCATAAAGACATAAAATAAAAGGCAAGGTTGCAATTTTGTTGATAAGGGGGCCAAGCCGCCATATAGAGGTTACATTGCCTACATTTTCTAATCAAAAAGAGTGTTGTAAACAGCCTTTAGACGCCTAAATACAGTCTGCAACCTCCGTGCATGATCGGGACCTAGAGTACCCTCCACTTCAACCATCTCGCGGGTTGCGCGAATCAGACGGGCGAAGTTTCTCGCTTGACCTGAAAAGGAACAAAGATAATCAGCTAGTTATCACAAAGGAAATTACCATAAGAGTTACTCAAAAATACACAAGCAAGGACTTACGGTTGGTGTTTTCCGTCAAGAAATCTTGAGCTTTCTGGAATTGGTCCAAAAGATTTTCTCTATCTTCCAGGTCTTGGAGGGTTTCTTGGTGCGCCGCTCGCTCCGCTTCAAGCTGATGGCGCAGTTCGGCGATCTCAAGGCGGCACCAGCACTTGAGGGTTTTTCAAAAGAAAAGAAAATCAGAATCGGCAAGATACGGAGAAAGAATCGAAAGTGGAATTAAGATGAACTTACTCTACCTGCTGGCTTCTTTGGAGGACGGGGATAAGCCGAATCCTCGGCGAGCGCTTGTTGCCCGAGCTCGCCATCGATCTTAAGTTTGGGGAAAAGAAAGAGAGACTGAAAAATATGAAAGATTTGGATGGATGTCACCAGCGGTATGCGCATGTACTTATACACAGAAGGAAGATCAGAAGACGCGATTTGGGGTGACTGTGAAAAATCAAAATGAGAGGTCAATTCAATACTTGCCTTGGAGCACCTCAAGAAGTTAGAACGACTGGTTGCCGATTCACATAGGTGGAAGATTTCGGTGGCGCATGTCCCAAGGACAGATTGGAATGCGAGCGGTGTGTAGTGGGAAGTTTCGAGAATGGCCATTTGAATGGGCCTTGTTTCTTTGAACGACTCGGCCCATTTAAGAATTTAGACTCAGAATTGCAAAGGAATTCGGCAGATTATGGTCAATTTTGGAGCAAAAAGTAATTTTTACCCCAAAATTGAGGGGCATATGTTAACACCGAAATTTGGTGAAGCCCGGATAGTAAAGCCGCCGTGCAAGATGCTAACAAAGGCCGGTGCAAGATGCTAATAAAGGCTAGTGCAAGATGCTAATAAGGAAGTGATCTGCAAGAACCATTCGGCAAGACGCCCGCATACAAGAACGAGGCGCCGGCAACACTGTAGCATTCGGGAATTCACCGTTATTCGGCTAAGTCATGAGTTCGGGGAAAGTTTGAGTGTTTTGGATACCATAAATGGTTCGACAAGCTAAAGGGCGTTGAAACAAAACTGTCCAGGAAAGAAGCCCGTGCCATGTACGACATCTACGACTCCGAGAAGACTTGGAGGGCAAATTATCTTAGCTAGATTTTCCATTATTATAATCATAGTTGGTTAGGACTCGTGTCAAGTCCAGGGTATAAATATAAGACCCATGGCAACTGTAATAAATCTACCCAATCAATACAACAACAAACCCGGCTCCGTGCCACCCCTTCGAGTCCAAGTCGTGTTTCGCTCTCTACCGCGAGAGGATACATCGACCGCCGACCTCCGTAAAATACCGCAACCTTACATTATGTTCTAGTATCGTGCGCCGGATTTAGATCGTGATGTAAGTAGTCTTTTTACCATGCTTAGTATCGTCGCGGCGGATTTAGGCTATGGAACAGGAGGGTTCTTTGTTAGATCATGAGTCGTCGGCGGCAGGCTAAGGTCTAGCTTGGAGCTAGTTATCGGCTTCATTAGATTTGGCGGATCTAGTGAATTCATTAAGTTACCATGTGGTGCATGCTTCTTATTTATTGTTTAATATATGTCTACACACACTTTTTGCCCAATTTAGATTGATAGGGTTCGGGTTTATCTTATGTTAGATCTAGTTGTCATCAAAGTGTCCACCTTATCATGTCATTAGATCTATTTGTTTACCATAGCCGAGCTTACATCAATCTAAGTTGTTACATGTTGCGAGTTCGTGTAATGCGTTTAGCCTTGACGGGACTGGGTACCGTGCGGCGCATACAGGTCTTTCGATAGGTTTTGCGTGTGAGTTCCTTCTTCATGGACCCGATTCGGCAAGCTTGCCGAATACGCTTATGCATCTATATGTAGCTTGCATGTGTAAGTTTGTTTACTTGTTAATGTCTAGTCCGGCAAGCCGTATCATGCGGTGGATTAGCTTGTTGCGAAGTGTATCATGCGGTGGATTGCTGTTAGGACGAAAAGGGTTTAGGATGGTTAGTCGTATGCGGCGGACTAATAGGAATAGATCCCCCCGTCTTTACCTTTAGATTAAGCTTACATGTGTACTTTTTTATGTTTATGCATATACGCTTCAACGAGTAATGAGTATCTCAGAGATCTATTTAGATATATGCATGCTTTTAGCTTGTCATGGTTAGATTGTATCATGCGATGGATTGATCTAGTTATGAGAACTGGTTTAGATCTGTAGCAGGCCGTATCATGCGGTGCATTAGCTTGTGAGGGTTTAAGCTAGATGGGTTTAGGAAAACTAGACGTGCGGCAGACTAGTTGGATGAAACCTATGCATGTGTTATTTAGATTAGATTTATATTTATGATTTACCTGCTTTATGTATCATGTTGACAACTGATTTGATCTATGCAATAAAACTTTATGATATCATATCTTGATGATCGATTTACTTGTTCAAACATGTCTTCTTATGTTCATTCGGTAACTGTTATTACTTCATATCTCATTCATGCTTGCCGAATGCATTCATAAACCTGTGGACAGATAGCTTCTATAGCCATATGTCATTGCAAGTGGCTTCAGGGCCGTACATGCAGAACTGTCTTGGTCTCACCAGGCATGTTCCAGATCTCACGTTTATCTCCTTGTCAAGTTACAGTCAAATTGACGGCACGCACCGCTCAAGACACCCGGGCACCCGAGTTGAGCTAGCTAGTTCGGCTTGTCAGTGTGTGAGGCACAAGAGGCACTTTTTGTGTCAACAGTAATACTCTATGAAACGCTACATGAACTTCATTCGGAAAAAAAAGGATGGTGTTTTTAAGATAGACTTCGAAAAGGCTTATAATAAGGTGAAATGGAGTTTCTTACAACAAACTCTAAGGATGAAAGGGTTTTCACAAAAATGGCGCTCATGGGTCGAAAAATTTACTCAGGGAGGAAATGTTAATATTAAGGTTAATGATCAAGTAAGTTATTATTTCCAGACTAGGAAAGGTCTCTAGCAAGGTGATCCCATGTCACCTATACTATTTAATATAGTAGCTGACATGTTAGCCATACTAATTGCTAGAGTAACGGATTATTTTGTTTTCCATCTGTTTGGTTTCAAGCTGGATTATTTTCAGCCAGAATATTTGCCTTTGGGCGTAACTTTGTAATAATTGGCATGATTGTATCCGTTGATAGATGAAGCCGGATATAAATTATCCATTATCTAAAAACGGCCAATTAGTGGCCGTTTATACGCACGCAGGCGCAGGACGACAGAACACGCTGAATAGGGTCCGACTCAACCATAGAAGTATCGACCTGGTGCATCCTAATGACACGGCCGAAAGTGGCTAATTGCAAAACAAAATAAATGTATCTAATTCTATACGACTAGCAGCCAACGAGAAATATTAAAAATATTGCGGCAAGGATGCTAAGCAACGTAATGACTTGTGCCCTTCACCTGTTCACCTACAGCATGAAGCCATATTTGCAGAAGGCGAGTGTTGACACCTCTTATGATATATTTTTATATGTCAACAAGACATGAAATAAGGGCATAAATTGAATGAACACCTAATTTAGAGGTTTGTACTGATAAGTTTCATGAGTTTTGGTGATTTATATATTTTTAGGGACTTAACAGATAAATGCAGATAAGAACAGTGAAAAGCCCAAGAGTTTGCATCTCATACGATGACAAGACTTGACCGTAAGGCAACTCAATCCAAAAAGTGGACTAAAACATTCTAGAAGACACCAGAAGACACCAGGAGGAAGGAGAAGTCGTTGTGACACAGGACACTGGCGATCGCCGGCCAAGATCCTGGCGACCGCCAGGCTGGGCCCACATGTCAGCCTCTCCTTTCTATGGCGGTTTACCACCGACATTGAGGTTGTATCTATACCGTTGTTCAAGGTCGGTTTGATCCAATGGTCATCGTTCATCGCCGAGGACTATATAAGCATTCCCTACCCCGGGGTTAAACCCTAATTCAGTTCTAATTCGGTTGTAATTCATTATCGCCCAAGTCGGTAAGAAGTAGAAGAGAGTATCTCCACCGGAGATTAGGTTAGCTACTTGTCTAGTTCTAGTTCATCTAGTTCTAGTTCGTCTAAGTTGATTAGCAAGTCAGATTCAAGTAGAGTCGGGTGTGCCAACTCGGAGTTCTAGATCTTCAAGTCCAACGGTACGGATATTGTCTTGTATCTATGACTTTGTTCTATTATAATATTATGTGTTGCTTTGCTATGTTCTTACTTTATTCTAATAGTATATTTGATATAGTCATGGTTTATGATAGATTCATGTATTTATTCGTAGAAAGCCTAATTCAATTCTCGAGTAGGTTAGGTGGTAGAAATAATTATGTAAGCGTGGTGCTTATATATGATTTACCTGCGAGTGCACCTTATATTCCTGACGTGTGGTAGATCGCGGGAGTGACAGTCCTGTTGAGTCCTTTGGAGTCCACCCTCCGTCTATAAGCCAAGTGGATAATGATTATGGGGAATATCTTGTTTCGCTCTTGATTTTCCTTGATAGTCTTCCGGATACATGATCTAGAGTTTATTATGCTATATATGATAATATATGCCTTAGAGTAGATGTAATGACTTAGTAGATTCAATGCTACATAAGAATTCTATCTCTTAAGTAGTCCAATGTTAAGTCTAACTTTTTAGTAGTCTATTCCTATCTCTGTGTGTGATGCCTCTGCCTTTATTTATCATTATCATATTCTATCATTATTGGTTTACCCTCGCTAAAGTTAGCACTAGTGATAGATTCTCTCATAAGTATACCACCTATCAATTGTGTATCAGCCCAACTCCATTTTTCCTCCCCTGTGGTAGAATATAAATGACAAACCTGGATTACTCCCCTGGTGAAATGCTACAAGTGGTATTTTTATCTGTAAACTGCGGATAGACCTTTCTATATTTATTTCTTAGAGATTGCAAACAACACATTACGAGTATCACATATGCATTTCCTAGCATTGCTGCTGGGGGATGACAACCTAGCCTATGGTAGTGCTAAGAGATGGAACCACACTGAGTGCTCTGGCGGCATATGACCTTAGGTGAGATTAACTCCACCTTTTGTTATAGTGACGTTAGGAAAACCAACAGTGAGCACTTCTCCAACTTTTCTTGATGACAATAATTTTTCAAGTGACGTCAACTTTCATAGAACCTATATAAATATATTTTCCTGTCTGCTTACTATCTTTCTTGCGCAAATTAATTCCTTGGAAAATAAGCTTACTCGGCAGAATGCTATCCTCCACCTCCTTGACGCGTGATTCGGTCAACATAAAAATCACCGATAAAAATCTGATCTCTCATAATCTTTTACGATAAATCAATTGAAGTAGAAATATTTGACACATTGGAATTCTTCTTAACAATAATAGCTAAATCTTAAGGAGCCATTGGCTCATCATCCTCTCCCTCTGTTGGGTGATTACTCGGCACAACACTTTATTGATAATGATATGGTTTAGAAAGTGGCCATTCAACATGGTCTTTACAGGGTGCATCGGGGGGTATTTATAGGGACCCCCGACTTCGTGCTGATAAAAAACCTAAACTTCACATTTGAGATTTCTAACAACTTCACAAGGTTTCTATTCTAGCTAAGTTGTTTTCACCATCTTCGCTTGAATCTTTGAATCATGATTCTTCATATTCTTTGTTCAAATGAAGTTGTCTTCACCAACTTCTCTTTCATCATATCTTTTCCCTCTTCGTGTTGAAAGTTTTCTTCCTGCAACTTCAAAGTTAGTCTACGAAGTCAATCTTCAAAGTTTGGGCATAAAGTTTGTCTCTGAAGTCAACTTCAAAGTTTGGGCATAAAGTTTGTCTACGGTTAACTTCAAAGTTTGGGCATAAAGTTTGTCTACGAAGTCAACTTCAAAGTTCGGGATAAAAGTTTAAAAGGCGGTTAGATCCCAACAGCAGCCCCTCGTGGGAGAAGGCCGACTTCAAAGGCATGAAACCCACGAAAGTTTTTATGAAAAAACTAAGGTCTAGAAACGTCGTCTGACCTTTGAAGTTGGACTTTTTGTAACGGCTAGTTTGACTCTCGACTCCTTAGAGTTATAAATAGCAAAACATAACCCCTGTTTTTATCTTTTTGAAGAGGGGAAAACTTTTTTTTTTTTTTTTTCTAATTCAAATAAGTCAAATTGAAGAATTGAAGGTTAAAGTTCACCTTAGTGAACATTTTATAGCGAAAATTTACTGATTGAATTTTAAAACGTTGTCTCTTCTTTTTGTAGAGAAGTGGGCGCGGAAACTTCTTTTGGAAGTTTAAAGTTTCTTCTTAGAGAATTTGAGTAAAAATTTCATTTTGAAGTTTCAAATTTCTCTTTAGAGAATTTGAAAACGTCGTCCCCCCTTCTTTTCTTTGCGAAGTGAGAGCGAAAACTTGATTTCGAAGTTAAAGTTTCTCCTTAGAGAATTTGAGCGAAACTTCATTTTGAAGTTTTAAATTTCTCTTTAGAGAATTTGAAAACGTTGTCCCTTCTTTTTTGAAGAGAAGTTTACACGGAAACTTCGCTTGTAAATCAAAATTCACTTTAGTGAAATTTGGAAGTGAAAAATTCAACTTAGTGAATTTGAAAAACGTCGTCCCTTCTTTTTGAAGAGAAGTTTACGCTTTAAAACTTAAACTTGTAAATCAAATTTCACTTTAGTGAAATTTTTGAAGTGAAAAATTCAACTTAGTGAATTTGAAAACGTCGTCCCCTCTTTTTTTGAAGAGAAGTTGACGCGGAAACTTAAACTTGTAAATCAAAATTCACTTTAGTGAAATTTTGATGTGAAAAGTTCAACTTAGTGAATTTGAAAACGTCATCCCTTCTTTTTTTGAAGAGAAGTTGACGCTGAAACTTAAACTTGTAAATCAAAATTCACTTTAGTGAAATTTTGAAGTGAAAAATTCAACTTAGTGAATTTGAAAGCGTCGTCCCTTCTTTTTTTGAAGAGAAGTTGACGCTGAAACTTAAACTTGTAAATCAAAATTCACTTTAGTGAAATTTTGAAGTGAAAAATTCAACTTAGTGAATTTGAAAGCGTCGTCCCTTCTTTTTTGAAGAGAAGTTGACACGGAAACTTAAACTTGTAAATCAAAATTCACTTTAGTGAAATTTTGAAGTGAAAAATTCAACTTAGTGAATTTGAAAACGTCGTCCTTCTTTTTTGAAGAGAAGTTGACTCGGAAATTTAAACTGTAAATCAAAATTCACTTTAGTGAAACTTTGAAGTGAAAAATTCAACTTAGTGAATTTGAAAACGTCGTCCCTTCTTTTTTGAAGAGAAGTTGACGCCGAAAACTTAAACTTGTAAATCAAAATTCACTTTAGTGAAATTTTGAAGTGAAAAAATTCAACTTAGTGAATTTGAAAACGTCGTCCCCTCTCTTTTGAAGAGAAGTTGACGCGAAACTTTGCTTGTAGACTTTTTACTTTAGTGAAAATTTAAACCCAACATTTCTCCTTATAGAAAACAAGAAAAATCAAGAATTTGAGCGAGAAACTTGATTTTGAAGTTTCAAATTTCTCTTTTAGAGAATTTGAAAAACGTCGTCCCCTTCTTTTTTTGCGAAGTGGGAGCGAAAAACTTCGTTTCGAAATTAAAGTTTCTCCTTAGAGAATTTGAGCGAAACTTCATTTTGAAGTTTCAAATTTCTCTTTTAGAGAATTTTGAAAACGTCGTCCCCTTCTTTTTTTATTGAGTGGGGCGAAAAACTTCTCTCCGAAATTATAGTTTTCTGCTTGGAGAATTTGAGAAAAAAACTTGTAGGTAGCAATTTTATTTTGTCAAAAATTGCACCTACTTATGGCTTTAATTGGGGCGATGCAAGAGCAAGTTGCTCTTCAGCCTTTTCGAACTTAAACTTCACCTTAGTGAATTTGAAAAACGAACTTCTTTTCAAAGTTAAAATTCACCTTAGTGAATTTGGAAAAACAGAACATATTTTCGATGTTAAAATTCACCTTAGTGAATCTAAAAAGTGAACTTCTTTCAAAGTTAAAATTTACCTTTGTGAATTTCACAAACAAACTTTTTTTTTCCAAAGTTAAAATTCACCTTAGTTAATTTGAAAAGTGAACTTCTCTTTTTTTCCGAAGTCAAAATTCACCTTAGTGAATTTGAAAGACAAACTTCTTTTTCAAGTCGAAATTCACCTTAGTGAATTTTGAATAATGAACTTCTCTTTTTTTTTTTCTCGAAGTCAAAATTCACCTTAGTGATTTTGAAAGACAAACTTCTTTTTTAAAGTCGAAATTCACCTTAGTGAATTTGAAAAACGAAACTCTTTTTCAAGTCGAAATTCACCTTAGTGAATTTGAAAAATGAACTTCTTTTCCGAAGTCGAAATTCACCTTAGTGAATTTTGAAAAATGAACTTTTTTTTTTTCGAAGTCAAAATTCACCTTAGTGAATTTGAAAGACAAACTTCTTTTCCAAAGTCAACATTCACCTTAGTGAATTTTGAAAAAATGAACTTCCTCTTTTTTTTTTTTTTTTTTTTTGAAGTCAAAATTCACCTTAGTGAATTTGAAAGACAAACTTCTTTTCCGAAGTCAACATTCACCTTAGTGAATTTTGAAAAAATGAACTTCCTTTTTTTTTTTTTTTTTTAAGTCAAAATTCACCTTAGTGAATTTGAAAGACAAACTTCTTTTCGAAGTCAACATTCACCTCAGTGATTTTGAAAAAAATGAACTTTCTTTTTTTTTTTTTTTTTTGAAGTCAAAATTCACCTTAGTGAATTTGAAAGACAAACTTCTTTTCTGAAGTCAACATTCACCTTAGTGAATTTTTTGTAATTCTTTTTGCTCCTTAGAGCTTTGCTTTCTGCTTGTTGCAGATCTTTTGCTCCTTAGAGCTTTTCTTTCCGCTTAAAGCAGATATTGGCTCCTTAGAGCTTTGGCTCCTTAGAGTTTGTTGAGAGGCATGAGTATTTAATAAAAGCATTGCACATAAACATGAATTTGGAATATTTCATCAACATAGATATAATTGTATACATATATGAGAATGTTTACAAGTTAAGAGTATCGTGGTTGTTAATTTTGTATACTAATTATATGTTTTTGTTATTTTTAATAAAAGCACAGATGGTGTCCGCTTAGGGATGAAATGACTAAGTAAAATCATTAGAACTTGCAAGCTAAAAAGTTCATCGCAAAAATTGGCATTTTTTTTTTTAAAAGTCGTACAAAAAGCCTCTGGCATGCATGTGATAGAAATAAATGAGCCTTAAACTATTAAAGCAACAACGTAACACGTTCCAAGGTCAAATCCTTACAGGAGTTTTTCCTGACAAATGCTCATACGCACAGAACCGATGGTGCCTGTTTAGGATGCTACTTGTACGAAACCATTTCGGACATTCAAATTAATATATTGTCAACTACTATAGCCAAGCCCAAACTTGTTTGTGCTAGTTAAACTGGCAAGTTCCGTGATACTGAGTAATTGGAATGAGTGCATGCAAACGCTAGTCAAAACAAGTCATGACGGCAAGATTTTTTTTTTCTTCTTTGTCACTCTTTTTTTTTTTTTTTTTTTTTTTTTTTTTTTTTTTTTGTGCAAATGCAAAGCGAAGCCTAATTCAACAGCCCCTTGGGCTAGCTAATAAGTTTTATGGGGTGTGTGGGCCTTCGCTGGAATTTGAGCAGAAAAAAGCCAGAGTCGAGTTGGACTTACTTTGGTAGATTGGGAATTTAAGCCACGCAAGGATCCATCATCCATTGACTGTCGATCGAAGCCCCTTAGCGAGACATATAACTTCATGATGGGTTGAAAAAGTCTTGTAACCTTAGTTGGTACTTTGACTTCGTGCATGTAATTCCATCTTCTCTGGCCTTGTGATGGCTCCTGGGCTTCGCTACTGTACTGGCTAAAAGCAGATAGGAACATGTGCTTGACATCAATGTTGCTTGGGCCTTTGTTGAAAGTCATCTAGCGTCTGCATGTTCTGGCCAATACTCAGGGGAGCTAGATTTCGGAAAAACCAGGTGGTACCTTTTGCATTTTTAGCGAAGTCTGATGGAGATAAATTTTGTTGACGCATGATTATAAATTGGCCTCATCTCAATTTGAACTAATGAAAATTCACGGCTTGAAAAATTGATTTGAGATTTTGATCCGTGTTGTTGTTGTGCGGAACAATTGACATGCTGGCCAATGCTAGCTGATAGTTGACGTTTGAATCAAGTGTGTGCTGAGCTCCGATGAGATCCTAGCTTTGACGAGAACGCCCGAATTTTTAACTGTATATATGTATTCGGATCCATGAACTGCGAAGCTGTTCCTGCCCGGGAAGTAGTTTCTAGAGATGGAGTTGAAGTTGAGAGAAACCATATTTTCTCTCTGAGTAGCCTTTTGGTATCTAAAGCTCCAATTTGGATCTCCGCCACAACAACTTTGGTTGGAGTGGCTTGGGTAAATACTCCAATGGTTATTCTTGCGAAGTTAAACTTCAAGGGCGAAGCCCCTTGCACGGTCGTTTGGAATACTTGGCTGTTGATTGATGAATTTATTTGTCGGTGCCGAAGTTTTCCAAATTGGCTTTTAATGGGTCTTCAATATTTTTTTCTGAAAAGGAACCTTTAATATATCCAACGAAGTCAGTTGTTTCATCCAAATCTTGATAAAGCGAAGTTGTTTCTAACAACAAAGTCATTTTTTAATATATTCCTGCATTCGTTGCCTTGAGTCATGCTTCTTCAGACTTTGCGGGTGGGTGGTCTGTTTGTAGATTGAGTCTTCGTATTTGGGCATACTTCTTGTGTGTGTCTTCGCTTGCAGCCAATGAAGTTGATTCCAGCTCATCTTAATTACGAGGGCAATTTCTTTATTTCAGCCACAACTCCAAAGTAGAATAAGCCCCGGGCGTCGACTTCGCGTGGACAATGCTCATGTCGCAGTCTTCGCGCCAGAGCTGGAAATAATGCTTGTCTCGATCCAATCACTATCAACTTCACTTGAATATAGACCCTCTCTTCTTTCAACCTTCGCTGGGCACAAGAAGTTGGAAAATCTGATAAAAAGGTAGTATAGTGAAGTATTGATGGAACCATTGACTTGTTAATGGATCGATGGAAACTGACTGAAGATGGCCTCGCATATTGTCTACACTTTCCGACGTGTAGTGTCTTTACTTTCCTAAATGCGCTGCCGAAGGTGCTGTCCGAGGTGTATTTTTCTGAAACATAGCTCTGACGACGGTTTTTCTTGAGTCTTAACTCTTGTCGTGTAGTTTTGATTGACGTTGTTGACTGGATGGTGGCTCTCTTACTTTTGCTGTAGGTTCAACAAAGATTGAATAGACATAGTTTGTCGGTTGTACTTCGCGCTCAAGCAGGCGTGCGTCTGCCTTGTCTATTTTGCATGTGCTTGCTTTGGGACTTTATTGCTGATTTGTTGTTGCCGAAGGCAGTATTGGCTTGCCACGTTCACCTGCACGGATGTCTTTTCTTGTTTGGTTTGATCAAGCTTGCATATTTGTCCGGTTGTCCTGCACCCTGGTTGGGGGTTTATATTTAGCCTGAGGCTTCGCATGGCAGGAGGCTTCGCTTGGAAGGAGACTTTGTCTTAATATAGCATTAGACTTCGCTTGCAGACCTTGTCCTCACTATTTATACCTCACTAATATAGTATTTCATTAGAATATGTTCACTGAGGAGAGACAGCCCCTTGCACATGAACGTGTTCTCTGTAGGTGTTTTCCGGAATGACGAAGTTTGACGATATGGCCTGGTGGCTTCGCCGGCAACTAGTATTTAACTTTGATTGAGCTCTTCGCACTCGAAATAATAATCCTAGACTCCTGGTGATGTTACCAAAGGGCAAACATGATAATTTGCTTGTTGATGTCCGACTTAATATTTTAACTTCCCTCTACACCAAGAAGGTGATCTTGTACTCGAGTCCTGACAACAGCCGAAGGGGTCTTTGCTTGCGAGGTGGTGTGTTTCCTATGCTTGGAATATTTCTTCATGACATGACGAAGACTCTGTCATGCTGATAGATTTCTGACTTGGGAGCAGAGTTTTTATTGAAGTATGCTATATGGATTCACTTTGTTAGAAAAATTGCTGCTTGGGAACGGGAGTGCTCTGCATGTGGTTCTGGAGACGACGTAAATCCGACGACATGGGCTCGCTTGACCCGTCAGGTGTTTTGTTTCCATTGGCTGCTGACGGATCGATGGAAACATGCTAAAGTTGGCTTCGCAAGAGAAGGAAACCACACGCCGGCAGCCGACATTTCTTCGCTTGACTATTTTTGTCTTTCGCTTGCTTTGGAACTTCGCATGTATTCTGTGGCTGCTATTTGCTTGTCTTGTTTGGTTGACTGAAGTTGCATGTTTTCATGTGAAGTGACGCGAAGATAACATAACGTCTGGTTGGCCTATATTTAGCTTGTGGCTTTGCTTGTTGGAAGACATTACTTTGAATACGACACTAGACTTTGCTTGGGAGAATCTCTAGTTTTGGTTGACGGCTTCGTGTTTGGACTTCAAATTACGTCCTGCTTTCTTTGACTTCGCTGACTTTTTAACCATTCGTAAGCTGATGTCATCTTGCTCTTGGGCCTTCCCATTGGTCCACGTGGTCGTGAGAGTATTCGAGCACACACAAACAGTGGGCGCCAAGATGTTGGGTGATTACTCAGCACAACACTTTATTGATGATGATATGGTTTACAAAGTGGCCATTCAACATGGTCTTTACAGGGGGGTGCATCAGGGGGGTATTTATAGGGACTCCCCGACTTCGTATGATAAAAACATAAACTTCACATTTGAGATTTCTAACAACTTCACAAGGTTTCTATTCTAGCTAAGTTGTTTTCACCATCTTCGCTTGAATCTTTGAATCATGATTCTTCATATTCTTTGTTCAGCGAAGTTGTCTTCACCAACTTCTCTTTCATCATATCTTTTCCCTCTTCGTGTTGAAAGTTTTTCTTCCTGCAACTTCAAAGTTAGTCTACGAAGTCAATCTTCAAAGTTTGGGCATAAAGTTTGTCTACGAAGTCAACTTCAAAGTTTAGGCATAAAGTTTGTCTCTGAAGTTAACTTCAATGTTTGGGCATAAAGTTTGTCTCACGAAGTCAACTTCAAAGTTCGGGATAAAAGTTTAAGGGGCGAAGTTAGATCCCAACACCCTCTTTAAAACAAAGCCGTCCCTCGGCTTTGATTTATTCTCATGTGTACCTTGTGTATCAAATATATTTTGCGAAACCTTGGGTTCATCACAAACACTAGGAGGCCAGGCCCCTGTGGTCCATCGGGAGCTTCAGGTCTAGATCGAGCCCGCAGCCCAAAGGAGGGCGGACGGACGGCCGGCGACCAACGATCATCCCTCTCCTCGCTGACGGCGTCCCTGACTGGTGGGACCAGGGGCAGCCCGGCCTAGTGGTGGGACCGGCCAGCTCCACCTGGCGGCCTCCCCCTCTACACTTTGGTGTGGTGGGCCTTGGTGTCATCTAGATCCTTCTTTTCGTTGATACCCGATTGGAATATGCTTTCTATACCGGCATCTTGGATAATTCTTTCTCTTTTTCTGTTTAATCCTTGTAAATATACAGTTTCACCAAAACTTGTGGAAATTGTCAGTTTATCCCCTAAGTCTATGATGTTGAGTATTTCTATGTATTTTTCAAGTTAAGTTGACGGTTCTTGATGAACGTTAACTACCGTCAACAGCAGGCAACGTCGGATGAAGTGAGTAGGGAGGGAGAGAAGTGAGATTGCTGTACCCTAAGTCCTCGTATATATATGTGACCTCAGAACTAGGCCTCATGGGCTGGCCGGCTGGGCCTGATTTACCGTGGGGGTTGGGATTATAATGCCCGCCTTGGTTAATGATTAACGGTGGCGGTTACATAATAAATGTCCGCCGCAGTTAATGGATTTTGTGAGGCGGTTTCTTTTCACCGCATCAGTTAATAAAAAATGACCGCCATGGTTAATCGAGGCTATAACCGTGGCGGTTTCAAGGTCTGCCCGCCATGGTTAAGATTTTGTAAATGCCTCCTAAAGGATTTTTTTGTAGTACTGCTATGCATTCTATGATTGACGCCAAGGAATTATTCGCTACTGAAGACAACCATTTGCATTTTACGACCGAGGTCAACAAAGAAGTGCCCAGGTCGATTGAGGATCCATCAACTAATGCAACATATTCTTTTATGGCCACAACTATCGAAGTGGCCGCATTTCACAATGCAACGTGTTGAAGGATTTGGGTGTTGTTGGGAAAGATGGGAAGCTTAATGAGGGTGCAATGCAAGACATTGTAGTTTGCCTTAAAATAATTGTTGTCACCAGACCTCCTCAATCCACTGATGAGTTTAAAAGGTTGTGCCTTTTGGGACTTTGTGGTGGAGGCCTCTCTGCTTCTTCGTTGGGGTCATGAATGACGACGCAAGTGCGACTTTGGTGTTCTGATGACGACTGTTGTCCGTGTGATGCATGTCACTTGGCTGGCTATTGCGGCAGAGTTTGTGGAGGATCGGTTCTTGGGTGTACAACAGTATTTGTTTTAGTCGTTTCGGTCGCTTCAGTTGTGTTGTTGTCGCTAATGTTGAGTTGTTGTTTTGCAATAATACCCAGTCTGGGTTTCTTCTTTTTAAATATAATCGGCAGCCCTCCTGTGTGATTGGTTTCATAAAAATCCCTAGGAGGCCGCATCAGACAGATCATCCTTGATTCAGCCTCTCCTAGCACACGATCTTTACTTGCTGTCGTGATGGCCAACCACACATTCAGTCCTAACATATCATCTCTTATTGACGAGGGGCGGTGCTAAGACAAGGACACCGATCGGCGCCGGTGGCCGCCATGGAACGCGAGGGGGGCTATGATGTTATTGCCAGCACTGCAACAAGTCCACAGGCTTCAATGCCTCACTACTACAGAACTACAAATCATTGTCGGTTTGCTATGAAACTGTTAGTGATAATCATTCGCTGCTGGTTCTTAGCTTCAACGTCAGAAAATGATTGGGGTCCCCAAAAACTGGCAATGAAAGTCCATATCATTGATGGTTTGGTGGCTTGAACCGGCAGTAATTTCTTGAACCGGCAGTGGTGGTGTGCTATCTCACTGCCGGCTTTTGGCTTGAGCCGGCTGCGAATGAGCTCCTCCCACGGCCCTCCCATCCCGAGCACACTCATCCAGAAGTACATTACATATGTCTGGTAAATCGCTGCTGAAATTATGTGTAATTTGCTGAGTTTCTTTGAATCCGTATATATCGGGTATCACGAACCCAAAATTTTGGGTAGTATTTTTCGGTCTAATATCGGTTACCAGTTTTGTTTACCCAAATTTCTAATTACCCAAACTACTCAACAGCACGCATGCGACCATATATAAATGCACACGTGTGTAGGCCTTTTGCATCGCTAGCGCAACATCCCCTGCATGCATAAACAGACCATCAGGCGTGTGCGCGCATGAAAGGATGTATACATGCATAAATACTGTTGGGTCAGTCTGCATATGTATACTGTAGAGCCCTGAATTTTTTGAATAATTGTTTAGTTGGTGAAATATTTAGGGTTCGACTACTGTAACACTTTTCGTTTGTATTTGGTAATTATTGTCCCACCATGGACTAACTAGGCTCAAAAGATTCGTCTCGCAAATTCCAACCAAACTGTGCACTTAGTTATTTTGTTTATCTACATTTAGTGCTCCATGCATGTGTCAAGAGATTCGATGTGACGAGATACTGTAACACTTTTTTGGATCCTTTTCATGAACTAAACCTGGCCAATGCACGCACCGGCCGCCACGTTGAAGCCGCGCGTGCCTTGAGCTCACGGTACTCCTGGCAGAGCGCAAAGTTCCTGCACCAGCAGTGGGCGCAGCAGTCAGCGCGCAGGGCTCGTCCGCAGCAGCCGTGACTGCGACCGCGGCCTGGAGCCGGAAGGTGCAGGTGTAGAGGCCGCACAGGCGTCCCGGCCACATGGATTGCGTGTTGCTCCCCCTGTCGACGATTTCAGCAATTCTCCCCAGGGTGACGCATGGGTAGAAGGAGGCCAGGAAAGCCTGCAGCAGCAGCACACAGGGGGCATGGCGATTGACTTAAGATCGTGTCGTGTGAGCTATATTTCTACCTATCTATATCTATATACAGACCAAACCACTACTACACTAGCTTACGACGGGAACGTCTGGGTTTTTGAGTAGGGGGCGGCTGGTAACACCAGGCGCCCCTATAGTGGCCGCCAAGGCCTCTTGGGGACCAGCCGCCCCCTACAAAGTCCACGGTAGGGGCGGGCTGGTGTTACGAGCCGCCCCTACTATTAGTGGGGGCGGCTCAATATCCAGCCGCCCCTACTGTGACCACCATCAGGAGCGGCTGGTGATAAAACCGTCTCTATAGTGGTCTGTAGCATAAGGCCGAGCCCACCACCTTCTTCCACCTCGGGACACTCACTCCAACTCGCAAAAAAAGGTAGGAAGGCCTTGGGCTCCTCCCAAAAATTGCTCTAGTAAGGGGGGGGTTTTGATCTCAAATCCTTTGGTGGGGAGCTTCTAAAAGGTAAGAAAATGCTATTCCAACCATTTAATTGAAGTTTTAATGGTTGCTTAGGGAGTAATTTAAATTTTGCTTTTCTCTCTCTTTTATGGTGCTTGAGCTTTGTATGGAGCAAACTAGAGCTTAGTTTTGGAGGTACTAGGGTAGATTAGTGAGAGTATTGGATTAGACTCATTTATTAGTCCCTCTAGCATGAGCTAGGGTTCATGTGTTCATGCATGGTTGCTTAGTGTTAGTGATGAACATGTGTGTTTTTTAAATTCATAGTGGAAACTTCTAACAAGTTTATCTCTCTTATATTATGTCCAAATGCTATGCTTTTTTTCTAAATTTTTCTAAAATGATGATCTATTAGTGTATTCATTTTGTCCGGAAACTTTTGTATTAATGACTTTTTTAGTTCTAACCAATTAGGGTTTGCCATGTACATGCATTTATATATCCGATTAATTAGTGCTCGATGCATTTTCTTTAATTGTTGTCCTAAAGGATGGAGTACAAGGAGGCTTGGATGTATGGCACACTAAGGTGGAAGGCAGGTTTCCGTGAAGAGCTGGATAAATTTATTCAAGCCGTTGCGAATCATCCGAAGACAGAAAACAATGATTCAATAATATGTCCGTGGTCGCGCGATTGCAAGAATGAGATAGCATGGAGAAACGTGGAGAACATCAGATCACATTTGATTACATGAGGATTTGTTAAGGATTACACAGTCTGGACTCATCATGGTGAAAATGTTGCTGGTGACGTCGACTTCGATGATCTAGGAGGTGACCTCGAAATCCTAGAGCGCTTGTCTCAAGATTCGGAAAGAGCTTGAACCACGAAGGAACCCCGAGCCCCGATGAACTACGAGGTGGTGATGGTTGGTATGGCATGGACACAGGTGTCATTGATAATGATGATGGAGCACGTGTCGGGGATGGTAGGGACAAAGGTGGTGTTAAAAATGATGTCGGAGCACGTGTCGGGGATGAAGATGACGGTGATTATTTGGAGGAAATGCTTAATGCCCTTGGACCAGAAATATTACGGAAGAGCGCGAAAGGTCTGGAAAACCTAGAGAGGGTGAGAGCAGCATCCAAGGAAACTATGTATGGTGTTGAAAAGGGTTGTCCGACACACTGGACACTGCTACGTTTTGTGCATGAGCTACTCATCTTGAAGGCTAAGTATGGCTGGTCGGACTATAGTTTCAATGATATGTTGCATCTCCTATCATGGTTGCTGCCCCACCAAACTCGAGACCATCAATACCTACTAAGCGAAAAAAAAAGGTTATAAGTCCATTAACAATGAGTGTTGAAAAATACATGCATGCCCGAACCATTGTATCCTTTTTTCGTGGTGACACGTTTTAAGGATCTAGATAAATGTCCTAGGTGCGGAGCCAGTCGGTACAAGAACAACAATCTGTACAATGGGGACGAAGCCTCCATAGGGAACAAGAGGAAGAAGGGTGGGAAAAAAGCCGGTACAGGATTGTCATCTCCAAAAGGACACTCCATTAGGCATTGATCCAAAGCAGAGAAGAATTCTGCCATGGTAATGTGGTACCCGCCAAAGACCGACCGCTTGAGGCTTAATCTTCCTAAACCCCCAAAGAAGCCGCACTCATGACATGGTGGCAAGATGAGCGTAAGATAGATGATGATAAGATTGCACACCCGGCCGATGGTACTCAGTGGCAAAACTTTGATGAGAAGCACAAAGACTTCGCCGAAGACCCAAGGAATGTACGGTTTGGATTGAGCACCGATGGAATGAATCCCTTCAATGAGAGGATGAGTGACCACAGCACTTGGTCAGTGATCTTGACCATGTACAACATCCCAACGTACTTGTGCCAGCTGAGAAAGTACCTTTTCCTTACTGTTCTCATTTCAGGTCCGAAACAACCAGGCATTGACATTGACGTGTTTATCAAGCCTGTGTTGCAAGAATTCAAGATACTATGGAAGAAAGGGGTGCTGATGTATGATGCGTTTCGAAAGGAGGACTTCATATGTCGAGCCATGATCTTTGTTTCTATCAATGACTATCCCGCACTGTTTGCTTTGTTTGGACAGATCAAAGGGAAGACTGGATGTGTAGTCTGCTTGGATGGTACTATATGGGTGTATCTAAATGCATCCAAAAAGGTAGTTTACATGGGGAATCGATACCACTTAAAAGCAACTCACAAGTATCGAAGCAAGATGAAACACTGGTTCAACAACACTCTAGAGATTGAACCCCCTCCGGAGAGACGCCACAATGGACAACATGTGTTCGAAATGGTGAAAAACTTACACATTGTCTATGGAAAGAAGAATCTAGATGGGACAAACAGAGATAGAAGTACACCTCCTATCGGCGGCGTACCTTTCAAGAAACAATCGATCTTCTTTCAAGATCCGAATATTGGCTAGACTTAGAGGTTCCCCATGCCATTGATACTATGCACTTGAAGAAGAATGTCTTTGAGAGTACCACGGGTCTCTTGATGGACACGGCCAAGTCAAAGGATGGTCTGAACTCATGGAAAGACATGGTGCAGCTAAAGGTGAAGCCCGAGATTCACCTCGTACTTGAGGAAAATGGGAGATACACTCTACTGGTGGCTAGCTTTAACTTGACCCTAGAAGAGAGGAGGGCTATATGCACTTACCTACAGACGGTCAAAGTTCCGACTGGGTTTTCAGCAAACGTCAAGAAGCTAGTGTCGATGAAAGACCCGTCAATAACACACTTGCAAGGCTCACGATTGTCATGTAATGCTGACAGTGTTACTACCTATTGTAATCAGGGTTATAAAGCCAGATTTCCTGAAAATGGCCATCACCCGCATGTGCTACTTCTTTTTGAAGATATCCTAGAAGACGATTGACATGAAAGAGCTTGATGAACTACATGATTTCATGGTGGAGACCCAAAACCAGCTAGAGATATGTATGCCTCCTACTTATTTTGATATAATGCCACATCTCATGCTTCACATGGTTCATCAGATAGAGGCACTGGGCCCTTGCTACTTGCATGAAATGTGGTGCTCCGAGCGATTCAAGTCGATTCTAAGCCAATTCGTGCATAATCGAGCATACCCAGAGGGCTCCATGATAGAGGGTTACAATACTGAAGAAGTCGTCGAGTGCTGTCAGGAGTATCTAAAAGTACAGAGAGGGATTGGTAAACGCGATTCACGTCACAAGGGTAGGTTGGCTGGGAAAGGCACCAACGGGAGAAAAGTGTTCATTGACCAAGACTACAAACAAGTGAGTCAGGCGCATTACAGTGTGTTAAAGAGTTCAGCGCTTATGCGACCATACGTTGATGAACACTTGGCTATCATTATGGAGGAGAGGAATGGCCGCTCAAATGAGTGAGTCACGAAACAACACAAGCAACGATTAACTTCATGGTTGAGAGACCAGAACATACAGACTGGGGAAACCATGGATGATATTACCATGAACAGGTTAGCATCGGGGCCATCGAGACAAGTCACAACGTGGCAAGCTTACGATATTAATGGGTACACATACTATACCCACGTAAAGGATAGTAAATGTGTGAACCAAAACAGCGAGGTTCGAATAGAAGCCATCAACAAAAAGGGACGAAGAATCAATTACTTTGGCATCATTGAAGAAATATGGGAACTTGACTATGGAATGAGCATGCAGGTGGCGGTGTTCGATGCCACCGGATGAAAGAACACCAACCCCGAACGAGATCGCTTTGACAACGGTTGACCTCAACAATGCAGGCTACCGAGATGACCCCTAGGTCGCCGCTAAGCCCGATGTCGCACAAGTTTTCTATTTACCCGACCCGATCAATCACGACCAACCAAAGAAGAAGACAAAGCATGTGGTTGTCCCTAGAAAACAGCGCATTATCGGAGTTGATGGCGTGGACAATGTTGATGTGTACAATAATTATGCTGAAATACAGCTATTCATAGACTTTACGCAGAAGACCAGTGTTGTTGAAAAGAACCTACCCAAAGACATATTACAATGGGAGTGAAATGGTGTCAAGGGGAAAGTCGTCACGGCAAGCTAGCTAGTTGTTGAATGTGGAGTCTTTATGTTAGTGTGTGTCCTGTAAGACTTTATTTATGTAAGACTGAGACTACCTTTATGTACGTGTGGGACTACCTTTAGGCATGTATGTATGAGACTACCTTTATGCATGTGTGAGACTACCTTTATGTCCAGCTGTAGAGAATGTTTATCAACACTTTGTCAAATGCAAAAATGTCCTATATATGAAATGTAGATCTTGATGAGGTGATTAGAGTTGGTATTCACAACTTTTCATTTTGAAACCATTTAGGGTTCCAAAAAGTAGTGTTAAGGTGTCTTTATTTTGAAATTTAAAAATTTGACTTGGTCAAACTTGGTCAAACGAAACACTAAATGACCTCGGATGAAAAAATGTCCTGAATATAAATTGTAGATCTTGATGATCTTATGACACTTGGTACTCATGACTTTCAAATTTGAAACCATTTAGGGTTCGAAAAACTAAAAAATTCACTAAATTTTTTTGAAATTCAAAATTTGAGTGGTTCAAAATCTGACAAATCCAAAAATACCCAATATATAGAGTGTAGACCTTGAAAAGTTACACAAAATTGGTATTCATGACTTTTCAATTTGAGACCATCTAGGGTTTCAAAAAGTAGTGTGACGGTGTCGTTAATTTAAAATTCAAAAATTTGACTTGGTAAAACTAGGTCAAACGAAGCACTAAATGACCTCGGATGAAAAAGTGTTGAATACAAAGTTGTTAGAACTCATTAAGATCTACAATAGTTATATTGGTCATTTTTGCCTTTGAAAAAGTGTTAGTAAACAATGGCAAAAAAATCATAGATCTCACATATAGTTTATGAAACTATATGAGAGTTGTGTCCAAACTATGAAGAATGTTTATCAACACTTTATCAAATGCAAAAATATCCTATATATGAATTGTAGATCTTGATGAGGTGATTAGAGTAGGTATTCATGACTTTTCATTTCGAAACCATTTAGGGTTCAAAAACTAAAAATTCACTAAAATTTTTTGAAATTTAAAATTTGAGCGGTTCAAAATTTGTCAAATCCAAAAATGACCAATATATAGAGTGTAGATCTTGAAAAATAAACAAACTTGGTATTCATGACTTTTAAATTTAAAAATATATAGGGTTCCAAAAACTAGTCTTAAGGCGTCTTTATTTTGAAATTCAAAAATTTGACTTGGTTAAACTTGGTCAAACGAAGCACTAAATGACCTCGGATGAAAAAATGTCCTCAATATAAATTGTAGATCTTGATGATCTTATGACACTTGGTACTCATGACTTTCAAATTTGAAACCATTTAGGGTTCGAAAATCCAAAAAATTCACTAAATTTTTTTTGAAATTCAAAATTTGAGTGGTTCAAAAATCAGCCAAATCCAAAAATACCCAATATATAGAGTGTAGACCTTGAAAAGTTACACAAAAATTGGTATTCATGACTTTTCAATTTGAGACCATCTAGGGTTCCAAAAAGTAGTGTGACGGTGTCATTAATTTAAAATTCAAAAATTTAACTTGGTCAAACTAGGTCAAACAAAGCACTAAATGACCTCGGATGAAAAAGTGTTGAATACAAAGTTGTTAGAACTCATCAAGTTCTACAATAATTATTTAGGTCATTTTTGCTTTTTGAGAAAAAGTGTTAGTAAACAATGGTCACAAAATCATGGATCTCACATATAATTTATGAGACTATATGAGAGATGTGTCTAGTCTTGTGAAGAATGTTTATCAACACTTTGTCAAATGTAAAAATATCCTATATATGAATTGTAGATCTTGATGAGGTGATTAGAGTTGGTATTCACGACTTTTCATTTCGAAACCATTTAGGGTTCGAAAAACAGAAAATGCAATGAAATGTTTTAAAATTCAAAATTTAAAAAGCGTTTCAAAAATCTGTCAACTCCAAAAATGACCAATATATAGAGTGTAGATCTTGAAAAGTTAAACAATCTTGGTATTCATGACTTTTAAATTTGAAACTCTTTAGGGTTCAAAAAAGTAGTGTTAAGGTGTCTTTATTTTGAAATTCAAAAATTTTACTTGGTCAAACTTAGTCAAACGAAGCACTAAATGACCTCGGATAAAAAAAAAAAATGTCCTGAATATAAATTATAGATCTTGATTATCTTATGACACTTGGTATTTATGACTTTTCATTTTGAAGCAATTTAGGGTTCTAAAAACTAAAAATTCACTTTGAATTTTTTTGAAATTCAAAAATTTGAGCGGTTCAAAATCACAAATCCAAAAATGACCAATATATAGAGTGTAGATCTTGAAAAGTTAAACGAACTTGGTATTCATGACTTTTCAATTTGAAAACATCTAGGGTTCCAAAAGTAGTGTGACGGTGTCGTTAATTTAAAATTCAAAAATTTGACTTGGTCAAACTAGATCAAAAGAAGCACTAAATGACCTCGGATGAAAAAAAAGTGTTGAATATAAAGTTATTTAGAATTCATCATGATCTACAATAGTTATACTGAGGTAATTTTGCTTTTAAGAAAGTGTTAGTAAACAATAGTCATAAAATCACGGATCTCACATATAGTTTATGAAACTATATGAGATGTGTCCAAATTGTGAAGAATGTTTATTAACACTTTGTCAAATGCAAAAATGTCCTATACATAAATTATAGATCTTGATGAGGTGATTAGAGTTGGTATTCATGACTTTTCTTTTCAAAACCATTTAGGGTTCAAAAACTGAAAATTCACCGATTTTTTTTGAAATTTAAAATTTGAGCGGTTCAAAATCTGTCAAATCCAAAAATAACCAATATATAGAGTGTAGATCTCGAAAAGTTAAACAAACTTGGTATTCATGACTTTTAAATTTGAAAATATCTAGGGTTCCAAAAAAGTAGTGTTAAGGTGTCTTTATTTTGAAATTCAAAAATTTTACTTGGTCAAACTTGGTCAAACGAAGCACTAAATGACCTCGGATGAAAAAAAATGTCCTGAATATAAATTATAGATCTTTATGATCTTATGACACTTGGTATTTATGACTTTTCATTTTGAAGCAATTTAGGGTTCGAAAAACTAAAAATTCAATCAAATCTTTTGAAATTCAAAAATTTGAGCGGTTCAAAATCTGTCAAATCCAAAAATGACCAATACATAGACTGTAGATCTTGAAAAGTTAAACAAACTTGGTATTCATGACTTTTCAATTTGAAAACATCTAGGGTTCCAAAAAGTAGTGTGACGGTGTCGTTAATTTAAAATTTAAAAATTTGACTTGGTCAAACTAGGTCAAAAGAAGCACTAAATGACCTCGGATGAAAAAGTGTTGAATATAAAGTTGTTAGAATTCATCATGATCTACAATAGTTATATAGGTAATTTTTTCTTTTGAGAAAGTGTTAGTAAACAATAGTCATAAAATCATGGATCTCACATATAGTTTATGAAACTATATGAGATGTGTCTAGTTGTGAAGAATGTTTATTACCACTTTGTCAAATGCAAAAATGTCCTTTATATAAATTGTAGATCTTGATGAGGTGATTAGAGTTGGTATTCACGACTTTTCTTTCCTAAAACCATTTAGGGTTCAAAAACTAAAAATTCACTTTTTTTTTTGAAATTTAAAATTTGAGCGGTTCAAAATCATCCAAATCCAAAAATAACCAATATATAGAGTGTAGATCTTGAAAAGTTAAACAAACTTGGTATTCATGACTTTTAAATTTGAAAATATCTAGGGTTCCAAAAAGTAGTGTTAAGGTGTGTTTGTTTTGAAATTAAAAAATTTTACTTGGTCAAACTTGGTCAAACGAAG
The DNA here is from genome assembly GCA_015847255.1 of Hyparrhenia diplandra. Lineage (NCBI taxonomy): Eukaryota > Viridiplantae > Streptophyta > Magnoliopsida > Poales > Poaceae > Hyparrhenia > Hyparrhenia diplandra. Next base: position 715,300 of record JADLZK010010615.1, on the reverse strand, counting down.
CACTAAATGACCTCGGATAAAAAATGTCCTGAATATAAATTATAGATCTTGATGATCTTATGACACTTGGTATTTATGACTTTTCATTTTGAAGCAATTTAGGGTTCAAAAACTAAAAATTCACTTTGAAATTTTTCGAATTTCAAAATTTGAGCTGGTTCAAAATCATCAAATCCAAAATGACCAATATAAAGAATGTAGATCTTGAAAAGTTAAACAAACTTGGTATTCTTGACTTTACAATTTGAAAACATCAAGGGTTCCAAAAAGTAGTGTGACGGTGTCGTTAATTTAAAATTCAAAAATTTGACTTGGTCAAACTAGGTCAAACGGAGCACTAAATGACCTCGATGAAAAAGTGTTGAATACAAAGTTGTTAGAACTCATCAAGACCTACAATAGTTATATAGGTCATTTTTGCTTTTAAGAAAATGTTAGTACACAATAATCATAAAATCATGGATCTCACATATAGTTTATGAAAGAGTAAAATGCAATCAGTAGGTCCGTTAACTTTAGGCTCTATCCCAAATAGGTCCAGCAACTTCAAAACCGGTTATTTGAGCCCTAAACTTTCGTAGCTGTTCCATCCGGGTCCAAAGTGGTATTCTAGGCCGGTTTTGCCTACGTGGACACGCCACCGTCGCGGGCCCGGCCCGCCCACGCTGATCACGCACGCCATCGGTTCGGTGGTGGAGCTTCTCCACCGCTGCCGTTGTTGGCCCCGCCGTTGTTCCGCTCCCCGCCCGCCGCCAGAGTTCACCCCCGCCTCCTGTCACCAACCCGGTGCTCCTCTGCCGCTGCTCCGAACACCAACACCGGAGTTCACCCCGCCTCCCGACACCGATATGACGCAGACGCGCAGCGTGGAGTCAGCGGTGGGCTAATGTAGGCCTCGCGCGAGTTCAGCTACAAGGAGCCGACCGCCATGACACGGGGGCTTCGACGCGTCGCCACGTCATCTGACAACGTGTACAAGGGCATCATGCCCGACACGGGCGCCATGGTTGCCGTGGAAGCGGTCCACCTCCAAACACCACCACCGCGACAAGGACAAGGATCGCGATCGCTCCTCGCCTCGCCACCACCACGACAAGGAGCGGGACCGCGAAGGTCCTCGCGCCACCACCGTGACGACGGCGACTGGGATCGGACCGAGACCGCCACCACCGTGACAAGGAGTGGGATCGCGAGGAGCAAAAGGAGCAGGAGCGGAGGAGCGGGAACGGGAGAAAGAGAGGGAGAAAGAGAAGGAGCGCGCATGGCGGGTACGAGAAGAGGGACCGCGAGGAGCGAGAGAGGTCCAAGCGGGCGCAGTTGATGGATGGCGAGGAGGACGACGACCGGGACCGCAGCGCCGCCGGCCCTCGCACCACCACCACCGGGGACCCCGAGCCGGAGCCGGAGCCGGCGTCCCTAGGAGGAGGAGGAGGTGGACCCCGAGGAGGCGGAGCACCGGCGCCAGCGGAAGAAGGAGGAGGACATGGAGGCCGAAAGCAAGAGCGCCGACGACGAGATGGAGAGCCGGCGCCGCCGCCGTCAAAAGTGGCGGAGAAGAAGCGCCGCGAAAGAGAGAAGCAGGGGCGGCGGGCGGTGCCGGCGGGCGGCTTCGCTGCGGCGGCGCCGAGGCGACATGACATCGGTTCAAGAAGACCACCGGCGACGCCAGTGAACACCAACCGACAAAAAAATGCGGTAGGGTACGCCCATGCCACGGTGGCGTCTCCACGTCGGCAAAAACCGGCCTGGAATACCACTTTGGACCCAGATGGAATAGCTATGAAAGTTTCCGGGCTCAAATAACCGGCTTTAAAGTTGCTGGACCTATTTGGGATTGGGCCCAAAGTTAACGGACCTATGGCGCATTTTACTCTCTATGAAACTATATGAGAGATGTGTCCATTGAAGAATGTTTATCAACACTTTGTCAAATGTAAAAATGTCCTATATATAAATTATAGATCTTGATGAGATGATTAGAGTTGGTATTCACGACTTTTCATTTCGAAACCATTTAGGGTTCAAAAAACTGAAAGTTCATTGAAATTTTTTGAAATTCAAAATTTGAGCGGTTCAAAATCTGTCAAATCCAAAAATAACCAATATATAGAGTGTAGATCTTGAAAATTTAAACAAACTTGGTATTCATGACTTTTCAATTTGAAAATATCTAGGGTTCCAAAAAGTAGTGTTAAGGCGACTTTATTTTGAAATTCAAAAATTTGACTTGGTCAAACTTGATCAAACGAAGCACTAAATGACCCTGGATGAAAAAAAAAAAATGTCCTCGAATATAAATTGTTGATCTTGATGATCTTATGACACTTTCGGTACTCATGAATTTCAAATTTGAAACCATTTAGGGTTTGAAAAACTAAAAATTCAGTAATTTTTTTGAAATTCAAAATTTGAGTGGTTCAAAATCTATCAAATCCAAAAATACCCAATATATGGAGTGTAGACCTTGAAAAATTACACAAAATTGGTATTCATGACTTTTCAATTTGAGACCATCTAGGGTTCCAAAAAGTAGTGTGACGGTGTCGTTAATATAAAATTCAAAAATTTGACTTAGTAAAACTAGGTTAAACGAAGGACTAAATGACCTCGGATGAAAAAGTGTTGAATACAAAGTTGAACTCATTAAGATCTACAATAGTTATATTGGTCATGTTTGCCTTTGAAAAAGTGTTAGTAAACAATGGCACAAAATCATAGATCTCACATACTCCCTCCGTCTCAAATTAGATGTCACTATGGGATGCGTCTTGGGTCAAACTTTCTCAACTTTGATTAGGTTTGTAGAAAATACGTGCAACATTTAAATCTCCAAATAAATTTGTTAAAAAAACTAGACTTAAAGATCTTTCCGATGATACTAATTACTTAGCATAAATATTTATATATTTTAATATATAATTACCGGCATTTTAAAAACGTTGACTTCTGAAACGAGAATGACATCTATTTTGAGATTCGAGGGAGTATAGTTTATGAAACTATATAAGAGATGTGTCCATTGTGAAGAATGTTTATCAATACTTTGTCAAATACAAAAATGTCCTATATATGAATTGTAGATCTTAATGAGGTGATTAGAGTTGGTATTCATGACTTTTCATTTCAAAACCATTTAGGGTTCAAAAACTAAAAATTCACCAAATTTTTGAAATTCAACATTTGAGCCGCTCAAAATTTGTCAAATCCAAAAATGACCAATATATAGAGTGTAGATCTTGAAAAAATAAACAAACTTGGTATTCATAACTTTTAAATTTAAAAATATCTAGGGTTCCAAAAACTAGTCTTAAAGGCGTCTTTATTTTAAACTTCAAAAATTTGACTTGGTCAAACTTGGTCAAACGAAGCACTAAATGACCTCGGATGAAAAAAAGTCCTCAATATAAATTGTAGATCTTGATGATCTTATGACACTTGGTACTCATGACTTTCAAATTTGAAACCATTTCGGGTTCAAAAACCAAAAAATTCACTAAATTTTTTTGAAATTCAAAATTTGAGTGGTTCAAAATCTGTCAAATCCAAAAATACCCAATATATAGAGTGTAGACCTTAAAAAAGTTATACAAAATTGGTATTCATGACTTTTCAATTTGAGACCATCTAGGGTTCTAAAAGGTAGTGCGACGGTGTCGTTAATTTAAAAATTCAAAAATTTAACTTGGTCAAACTATGTCAAACAAAGCACTAAATGACCAGGATGAAAAGGTGTTGAATACAAAGTTGTTAGAACTCATCAAGTTCTACAATAATATATAGGTCATTTTTGCTTTTGAGAAAATGTTAGTAAACAATGGTCACAAAATCATGGATCTCACATATAGTTTATGAAACTATATGAGAGATGTGTCCAAATATGAAGAATGTTTATCAACACTTTGTCAAATGTAAAAATATCCTATATATGAATTGTAGATCTTGATGAGGTGATTAGAGTTGGTATTCACGACTTTTCATTTCAAAACCGTTTAGGGTTCAAAAAACGAAAGTTCATTGAAATATTTTGAAATTTAAAATTTAAAAGCGTTTCAAAATCTGTCAAATCCAAAAATGACCAATATATAGAGTGTAGATCTTGAAAAGTTAAACAAACTTGGTATTCATGACTTTTCAATTTTAAAACATCTAGGGTTCCAAAAAGTAGTGTTAAGGTGTCTTTATTTTGAAATTCAAAAATTTCACTTGGTCACACTTGGTCGAACGAAGCACTAAATGACCTCAGATGAAAAAATGTCCTCAATATAAATTGAAGATCTTGATGATCTTATGACACTTGGTATTTATGACTTTTCATTTCAAAACAATTTACTGGTTCGAAAAACTAAAAATTCACTAAAAACTTCTTGAAATTCAAAAATTTGAGCGGTTCAAAATCTGTCAAATCCAAAAATGACCAATACATAGAGTGTAGATCTTGAAAAGTTAAACAAACTTGGTATTCATGACTTTACAATTTGAAAACATCTAGGGTTCCAAAAAGTAGTGTGACGGTGTCGTTAATTTAAAATTCAAAAATTTGACTTGGTCAAACTAGGTCAAAAGAAGCACTAAATGACCTCGGATGAAAAAGTGTTGAATATAAAGTTGTTAGAATTCATCATGATCTACAACAGTTATATAGGTAATTTTTGCTTTTGAGAAAGTGTTAGTAAACAATAGTTATAAAATCATGGATCTCGCATATAGTTTATGAAACTATATGAGATGTGTCCAAATTTGAAGAATGTTTATTACCACTTTGTCAAATGCAAAAAATGTCCTATATATAAATTGTAGATCTTGATGAGGTGATTAGAGTTGGTATTCACGACTTTTCTTTTCAAAACCATTTAGAGTTCAAAAACTGAAAATTCACTCGATTTTTTTTTTTTTGAAATTTAAAATTTGAGTGGTTCAAAATCTGTCAAATCCAAAAATAACCAATATATAGAGTGTAGATCTTGAAAAGTTAAACAAACTTGGTATTCATGACTTTTAAATTTGAAAATATCTAGGGTTCCAAAAAGTAGTGTTAAGGTGTCTTAATTTTGAAATTCAAAGATTTGACTTGGTCAAACTTGGTCAAACGAAGCACTAAATGACCTCGGATGAAAAAAAATATCCTGAATATAAATTATAGATCTTGATGATCTTATGACACTTGGTATTTATGACTTTTCATTTTGAAACAATTTAGGGTTTGAAAAACTAAAAATTCAATCGAAATTTTTGAAATTCAAAATTTGAGCGGTTCAAAATCTTTCAAATCCAAAATGACCAATACATAGAGTGTAGATCTTAAAAAAAGTTAAACAAACTTGGTATTCTTGACTTTTCAATTTGAAAATATTTAGGGTTCCAAAAAGTAGTGTGACGGTGTCGTTAATTTAAAATTTAAAAAATTTGACTTGGTCAAACTAGGTCAAACGGAGCACTAAATGACCTTAGATGAAAAAAGTATTGAATACAAAGTTGTTAGAACTCATCAAGACCTACAATAGTTATATAGGTCATTTTTGCTTTTGAGAAAATGTTAGTAAACAATGATCATAAAATCTGGATCTCACATATAGTTTATGAAGCTATATGAGAGATGTGTCCTACTGTGAAGAATATTTATCAATACTTTGTCAAATACAAAAAAGTCCTATATATGAATTGTAGACCTTGATGAGGTGATTAGAGTTGGTATTCACGACTTTTCATTTTGAAACCATTTAGGGGTTCGAAAAACTAAAAATTCACGACATTTTTGAAATTCAAAATTTGTGCGGTTCAAAATCATCAAATCCAAAAATGACCAATATATAGAGTGTAGATCTTGAAAAGTTAAACAAATTTGGTATTCATAACTTTCAATTTGAAAATAGCTAGGGTTCCAAAAAAGTAGTGTTAAGGTGTCTCTATTTTGAAATTAAAAATTTTGACTTGGTCAAACTTGGTCAAACGAAGCACTAAATGACCTCGGATGAAAAAAAGTCCTCAATATAAATTGTAGATCTTGATGATCTTATGACACTTGGTACTCATGACTTTCAAATTTGAAACCATTTCGGGTTCGAAAAACCAAAAATTCACTAAATTTTTTTGAAATTTAAAATTTGAGTGGTTCAAAATCATCAAATCCAAAAATACCCAATATATAGAGTGTAGACCTTAAAAGTTACACAAAATTGGTATTCATGACTTTTCAATTTGAGACCATCTAGGGTTCTAAAGGTAGTGCGACGGTGTCGTTAATTTAAAATTCAAAAATTTAACTTGGTCAAACTATGTCAAACAAAGCACTAAATGACACAGGATGAAAAGGTGTTGAATACAAAGTTGTTAGAACTCATCAAGTTCTACAATAATTATATAGGTCATTTTTGCTTTTGAGAAAATGTTAGTAAACAATGGTCACAAAATCATGGATCTCACATATAGTTTATGAAACTATATGAGAGATGTGTCCAAATGGAAGAATGTTTATCAACACTTTGTCAAATGTAAAAATATCCTATATATGAATTGTAGATCTTGATGAGGTGATTAGAGTTGGTATTCACGACTTTTCATTTCAAAACCGTTTAGGGTTCGAAAAACGAAAGTTCATTGAAATATTTTGAAATTTAAAATTTAAGCGTTTCAAAATCTTTCAAATCCAAAATGACCAATATATAGAGTGTAGATCTTGAAAAGTTAAACAAACTTGGTATTCATGACTTTTCAATTTTAAAACATCTAGGGTTCCAAAAAGTAGTGTTAAGGTGTCTTTATTTTGAAATTCAAAAATTTCACTTGGTCACACTTGGTCGAACGAAGCACTAAATGACCTCAGATGAAAAAAATGTCCTCAATATAAATTGAAGATCTTGATGATCTTATGACACTTGGTATTTATGACTTTTCATTTCAAAACAATTTACGGTTCGAAAAACTAAAAATTCACTAAAACTTCTTGAAATTCAAAAATTTGAGCGGTTCAAAAATCATCAAATCCAAAAATGACCAATACATAGAGTGTAGATCTTGAAAAGTTAAACAAACTTGGTATTCATGACTTTACAATTTGAAAACATCTAGGGTTCCAAAAAGTAGTGTGGCGGTGTCGTTAATTTAAAAATTCAAAAATTTGACTTGGTCAAACTAGGTCAAAAAGAAGCACTAAATGACCTCGGATGAAAAAGTGTTGAATATAAAGTTGTTAGAATTCATCATGATCTACAATAGTTATATAGGTAATTTTTGCTTTTGAGAACGTGTTAGTAAATAATGGTCATAAAATTATGGATCTCACATATAGTTTATGAAACTATATGAGATGTGTCCAAATTTGTGAAGAATGTTTATTACCACTTTGTCAAATGCAAAAATGTCCTATATATAAATTGTAGATCTTGATGAGGTGATTAGAGTTGGTATTCACGACTTTTTCTTTTCAAACCATTTAGAGTTCAAAAACTAAAATTCAGCGATTTTTTTATTTTTGAAATTTAAAATTTGAGTGGTTCAAAATCATGTCAAATCCAAAAATAACCAATATATAGAGTGTAGATCTTGAAAAGTTAAACAAACTTGGTATTCATGACTTTTAAATTTGAAAATATCTAGGGTTCCAAAAAGTAGTGTTAAGGTGTCTTAATTTTGAAATTCAAAGATTTGACTTGGTCAAACTTGGTCAAACGGCACTAAATGACCTCGGATGAAAAAAATATCCTGAATATAAATTATAGATCTTGATGATCTTATGACACTTGGCATTTATGACTTTTCATTTTGAAACAATTTAGGGTTTGAAAAACTAAAAATTCACCGAAATTTTTTGAAATTCAAAATTTGAGCGGTTCAAAATCTTTCAAATCCAAAAATGACCAATACATAGAGTGTAGATCTTAAAAAGTTAAACAAACTTGGTATTCTTGACTTTTCAATTTGAAAACATTGAGGGTTCCAAAAGTAGTGTGACGGTGTCGTTAATTTAAAATTTAAAAATTTGACTTGGTCAAACTAGGTCAAACGGAGCACTAAATGACCTTAGATGAAAAAGTATTGAATACAAAGTTGTTAGAACTCATCAAGACCTACAATAGTTATATAGGTCATTTTTGCTTTTGAGAAAATGTTAGTAAACAATGATCATAAAATCCTGGATCTCACATATAGTTTATGAAGCTATATGAGAGATGTGTCCTACTTTATGAAGAATATTTATCAATACTTTGTCAAATGCAAAAAAGTCCTATATATGAATTGTAGACCTTGATGAGGTGATTAGAGTTGGTATTCACGACTTTTCATTTTGAAACCATTTAGGGTTCGAAAAACTAAAAAATTCACCGACATTTTTTGAAATTCAAAATTTGTGTGCGGTTCAAAATCAAGCAAATCCAAAAAATGACCAATATATAGAGTGTAGATCTTGAAAAGTTAAACAAATTTGGTATTCATAACTTTTCAATTTGAAAATGGCTAGGGTTCCAAAAAGTAGTGTTAAGGTGTCTCTGTTTTGAAATTAAAAATTTTGACTTCGTCAAACTTGGTCAAACGAAGCACTAAATGACCTCGGATGAAAAAATATCCTGAATATAAATTGTAGATCTTGATGATCTTATGACACTTGGTATTCATGACTTTCAAATTTGAAACCATTTAGGGTTTGAAAAACTTAAAATTTACTAAATTTTTTGAAATTTAAAATTTGAGTGGTTCAAAATCTATCAAATCCAAAAATGCCTAATATATAGAGTGTAGATCTTGAAAAGTTACACAAAATTGGTATTTATGACTTTTCAATTTGAGGCCATCTAGGGTTCACAAAACTAAAAATTACTGTGAATCTTTTTAAAATTCAACATTTGAATGTTTCAAAAATTGTCAAATGATATTTATAAGATAAGAAAATTTTCTAATCTTGATTTATAAATTTGTAACCATTAAAAAATGCGCACTGTAAAAAATTTATCAAACAATCTTTTTTATTTTTAGGAATTTTGAAAACTATTTGAAAAACATAGTAGGGGCGGCCGGATCGGAAGCCGCCCTACTAATGTGCACCTGTAAGGCGGATCGGGGAACCGCCCCAAATGAGGTCCTCCCTGGGTATATATGCGTGAGCAGCGAAAATGTGGCTAAGGGGTGGCGCTCATTTCCCCGACGCCATCGGGGCCAAAATTCTTCTTCACCGCCACCGCCATCACGCACCCGGCTTGCTCTCCTCCTCCTCCTTCCTCCTCCCTCCTCCCTCCTCCCTCCCCTCCTTTCTCGTCTCGCCCGCACCGGCCGCCACCATACGCCCCGTGGCTAGGGTTTGAGCCGCCGCCACCGCCCGCTTCGAAACCCTAGCCGCCGCTGCCGCTCGAAACCCGCCTCCCTCCTCCCCCGGCGGTCCATGCCGGGATTCGCCTACGGGATCTCCGCCGCCACCCTTGCCCATGCCGCTCTCAACTCTCCTCCCTCCTCCCCGGCGGCCGCGTGCCCGCTCTCAATCCTCCTCCCCCTCCCCTCCCGGCCAGGCTTGTGCCGCCATGCCCGCCCGGCCCGTGGCTAGGAGCTGTCCCCGCCGTGCGCTCGAAACCCGTGGCGCCCCGAAACTCCGCCGCCCCCTACCTGCCGGTGCGCCCGTCGGGCCTCGTGTCCGTCCGTCACGTGCGCCGCCGGCCTCGTGTCCGACCGTGGCGAGCTCCTAGTGCTCCGTCCGTCAGCCTTACCCCGACCGCGGCGGAAGCCACCTCGGTGCTCCTCCATTCACTACAAGAAATTTGGGCTTTTTCGACAGGGGCCAAATACGTCATGTATAGCCACAAATTGTCACAAAAATGTAGTTTAAGACGAAATTGGGCGTCATGGCTTTCGTCATATAATGACCGTCACAAAATGTCAGGCGTGACGATTTTTGAGAAAGCGTCACATAATGTCGCCACATTATGTGACGACGTCTTCTCCAAAGGTCATACAATACTTGATTTTGTGACAGTTGGTCAACGCGTCAAGTAATACATGATATGTCACAAATAGTCTTGGAAGGTTCTATTTTAGGTACTTTTGGTGACACTCTCTTGGTGTCATACATTACCTTGTCACTAGCATTTATGGTCCTAGCCAATATAATGGGCCATTCTAATTGAAACAATAATAATAAATCACATAACCAATTATAATATCATAATGACCATACAAAAGTATAATAAACCACATAAACAATTATAATATCATAATGACCATACAAAAGTGCATGTTCCGTATACATGTTTCATACTTGAAATACAACAAAACATAAAAAGAAAATGATCTAGCCAACTAAACAAGTTCTAGTAGATAGTGTAGTTCCAGCCAATAGCTAGCACTAAGTTCCTGCACCAAACAAGTTCCAGCCTGCCAACATCCAGTGCCAAGTCCAACCAGCAACCTAGTAAACAGGAAAAAACAGAACAATTAAGTCACCACACTTATCCAGGGAAGATGAACATAAATGAGAGAAGGCCTAAATAGTCCACAGGTGGCAATAGGTGACATGCATATGAAGAAATTTAACATGGATTAAAGACATAGTTAGTGTTAACGATGCAAGTACATCACAAAATGGAGAAATAACTTGAACAGGTGCAAAGCAAAAAACTATTCAGACAAAAACCTAAGTAGCATGAGTACAAATCAATTGTAGATTGGAATCAGATATCATATTGGAGGAAAACAATGCCACTTCAATGCAAGGTAGGTGAATCTATGTCCACCAAAAAGATTACTGAATCAGGCAAGATATCAGATAACTATTAGACTTAAAATTATTTGAAGTGTTTCTCTGAAACCTAAAGAACAGAGCATCACCAAGACAAAGGACTTGTATTTTACTGACAAAGGTGCCATAAAAAATCTAGTGCTCATAGAAACAAACCCCCAGCATGCTTCTGTATTGGCTAAAGAATTTTTTTTTCTTTTTCTCTAGGGTGCCCCCACCGTGCGTCCGATGAAGCATTTTTACTGACAAAGATAGCTGCTAAGTTCAAATATAGCAATTAACAAGGTGGTAAGATTCATAAGAAATTAACTAGCAGTTTAGTTAACATATAACTACTAAGAATAAACCACCACTAATAAGGTGCTAAGTCAACAATAGATTCACAAGCAATTAATAAGTTCATGGCAGTTGTAATAACATATAACAAGCAAAAATAATCTGAACTAAATTAACTGCTTACTGGTCCTACTGAACTGAAGAGATCTAGAATAACACAACCATTCTACACTTTGTGCTGGAAAATTAGAGGATATATGAAACAAAGTGGGGCAAAAAAAAAATAACCAAAAAAACTACAGTAGAATGGAAACTCAGAAACATCTGCTAATTAACATCCCGCATGACATCCTGGTTGAGTCAAAATCAGGTGTTCCAGTTTAAGACAAGATAACTTTAGTTTCATTTAGTAACATTCAAACAAGCACACAATCATAGTGTTTGTCAAGACTAAGTAAGATTGATGGACGCACCAACACTCATGAGGCATCGAAAGAAACATCCATTAATTTGATCGGTACAGTAAAACAGACCAAGAGTGGAAACAACAATCATACTCAGTGTGACAGAACATGGCAGAGGTCAGGGCAAACCATCAGCAATAGCCACTTGGAGCAACAACTCACAATTAAGGTGTATGCTTGCACGTATGAAGGCTGTCTATGGATTTGAAATGTACCCGAAAGTTTGATAAGATCTTATCGAGCAATTCATTCTTAGTATCTACTGCTAATCATATTTTTTTAACAATGGCATACTATAAGAGGGTGCAAAAATATTACAGTATTCACATCAGTTCGCTTGTTACCCACATATTCAATTAATACATTTTCTCTCCTAAGTTACATTATGTGGAAGACAAATATAATATGCTTTGATTTCCTGGGAGTATCCTCCAACTTTTCTTAGGACTTCAGATAATGATATTTACCTTAGGCCCACCCGACCACCCCACATACAATTAGTGTAGTGTGAAGAAGACATTGCCCATAATAAACTGAACCCACACCTGAGAGCTCTGTTGTGTTGTCAACCTGTTGTGCCAACCTGCTGATGATCTACAGAACAGATATTATTGGTGCTACTGCAAGGAAATAAAATGTGTTTGTCACAGGAATCAAAGAACAAAGCAGAGTGGGGCTGTGGTTAATGCTTGAACTTTAGCCTATAGAGCAGAGAGAGCACAACTCCTCTTACTGAATGCACAATACTTGTGAAAGCCCAAAAGAAAATCCTAGCTATTGAAACTAAATAAAAAAGATCTCAACCTCATTCCGAATGCTATTAATGAATGAATACATATCTGTTAGTGAACTATTTTTCCCATGACAACCATTAGGGGAAGTTAACTACATTGCTCAGCACTCTATATCTGACAGTTACAAATGCAACTTTTCTGTTATCACAATAAGAATAAGAATAGGCATTGTCAAGATTATATTGCCATATCTCAAACAACTATGTATAAATCTGTGAGTATTTGTGCCTAGTTGTCAGATAGAATTACCAAATTCATTTATGTAATTAGCTGCAGACCACAGTAGACACACCCAACAACCAATAGGACAAGAGCACCAAAGTGACGGACGGACTCGAATCTTACACACGCATCCATTGTTGAGCACCAATATACTAGTTGCCTCCGGAGATCACCGAAGCGGCTGCTAAGCTGCTGCTGTTGTCGAGGCGACGCAGACGATCGGCCCGTGGGCATACTTGGTGCCACCGAAGCCGAGGGAAGGGCAAGTGGTACTTGGTCGCCGACACGGATCCCACACCAGGAAGCTATTGCCGTAGGCCACAAGGACATGGCCGTGGCGGTAGCCATGGATCTTGCTGCCCTGGGGAAGCCACAGGGGTGAGGCGATCCGTGGGGGGGGGATGGGATCCGGGATCCAAATGTGAAGTGAAGCCGATCTTGCCTCTGTTGCGTTGTAGAAGAAGAAGCCGAGGAGGGGTGGCTTCCGTGGTGGGCGTGGAAGCGGGCGAGGAACCCGGGATCGGCGACGAGTCGCCGCCCGGCGCGATCGCTGCGGCGGCGCGAGGCGGGAGGCCGGGAGCGGCCGGAGGCGGAGCAGGATCTGCGCAGGAGGTCGCCATTGTGTCCGGGCCGCGGGCGGAGACGGACGCCGCCGCCCCGTGAGCTCCCCAAAGTGGGGGGTCGGGAACCCTTGGGTCGCCACCAACCTGAGGCCGCCGCCCCGCTTCTAGACCCCGATGACCCGCCGCCCACCGAACCACGGCCGCCCGCGTCACCGCTCCGCCCACAATGTCCGGATCGGATCGGAGGTTGACCTCATAGTTTCGGTGGGACGGCGAGGTCCAACTCCGCGGCGCCTCGCTTGGCCCCGCCTCCCGAACCCGGCCACCTGGGCCGATTCCATCCCTCCTCTAGCGAGTGATCCATGCCGGCCGTCCCTACCTCGGGGCGAAAGCATCACGGCGGTCGGCATCGAGGCGTGGCAGTCATTGGAGGGCCCGTGGGATGTGGAAGGGTCGGCGTCATAAGCGTGGCGGCCGCTTTCCTCACCACTACGGCGGCGTTCCCCCCCACCACTACCCGACGGGCGGCTCCTTCAACCATCACCATCGGCGGTGCTTCTATGGGGAGGAAGTGGCGGCGGGTTTTGTGGGCGGGAAGGAAAAGCTCGTCCCTCTTCTTGGGGGAGGAGAGGGGCGGTGGGCTTCTTTGGGAGGGGGAGAGTGGCGAGTGGCGGCAGCTGAGTGAAGAGGAGGGGTCACGGTGGAAAATGGAAGGGTTTGTGTTTGGACTAGGGGTTCGGCAAAGCCAAATTATCATATTACCCTTGGCCTAAGTGAAGAGGTTCTAGAATATATATGGACAAAATTGTCATTTCACATTCAAAATTTGGTTTTGGGTGCGGCGGGAGATGTATGCGCTCACACCTCACAGTGAATTTCATTGGAGGGGAGCTCACATGGGAACATTACATATAAGACCTTATATATTTTAGTAATTTTAAAGACTTTTTCTATTTCTGGACATACTACACTTGACCCCACAATATACATGTTTAGATATTAATATATGCCCTCATAGTCTTATTTAGATCATTTAAAAGTAGTTTTTTGAAACTCTAGAAGGTTTCAAATCGAAAAGTCATGAATACCAAAATTGTACAACTCTTCAAGGTCTACATTTGGTATTAGAGTCAACTTTTCATTTTTTAAAGTTTTGACGTCTCGAATTTTGAATTTTGAATTTTGAATTTTTTACTACTCCAAACGAGTTTTTGAAGCCCTAGACGGTCTCAAATTGAAAAGTCATGAATACCAAAAAATTCGTAACCCATCAAGATCTACAATTGTTATTTAGGTCATTTTTGCATCCGAGAAAGTATTAGAAAAGTGTAGTTGTAAATGGACAAATCTGTCTCACATAGTTTCATAAACTCTATGTGAGATATACGATTTTACGACTAGTGTTTTCCAACACTTTCTCAAAAGAAAAATGACCTATATAAAAATTGTAGATCTTGATGAGTTCTAACACCTTTGTATTCAAAAAAGTTTTTCATCGGGGTCATTTAGTGTTTCATTTGACAAAGGTTTGACCTAGTCAAACTTTGAATTTTTTAAAAATGACACCGTCGAACGAGTTTTTCGAAGCCATAGATGGTCTTGAATTGAAAAGTCATGAATACCAATATTGTTAAGCTCTTTAAGATCTACATTTGGTATTATAGTCAACTTTTCATTTTTTGAAGTTTTGACGTCTCGAATTTTGAATTTTGAATTTTGAATGGCTCAGAACGGGTTTTCAAAGCCCTAGACGGTCTCGACTTGAAAAATCACGAATACCAAAAATTCATAACTCATCAAGATCTACAATTGTTATTCAGGTCATTTTTTTGCATCCGAGAAAGTGTTAGCAAAGTGTAGTTCTAAATGGACAACTCTCTCACATAGTTTCATAAACTCTTTGTGGGATCCATGGTTTTGCGACTAGTATTTTCTAACACTTTCTCAAAATGAAAAACGACCTATATAAAAATTATAGATCTTGATGAGTCTTAACACCTTTGTATTCAAAAGTTTTTCATCCGGGGTCATTTAGTGTTCCGTTTGACTAGGGTTTGACCAAGTCAAACCTTAAATTTTAAAAATGACACCTCAGCGCTAGTTTTCGAAACTCTAGATGGTTTCAAATCAAAAAGTCATGAATACCAGTATTGTTAAGCTCTTCAAGATCTACATTTGGTATTAGGGTCAACTTTTCATTTTTCGAAGTTTTTACGTCTCGAATTTTGAATTTTGAAATTTTTACTGACTCCGAACAGGTTTTCGAAGCCCTAGACGGTCTCGACTTGAAAAGTCACGAATACCAAAAATTCATAACTCATCAAGATCTACAATTGTTATTCGAGGTCATTTTTGCATCCGAAAAATGTTCGAGAAAGTGTAGTTCTAAATGGACAACTCTCTCACATAGTTTCATAAACTCTATGTGAGATCCATGGTTTTGCGACTAGTGTTTTCTAACACTTTCTCAAAACAAAAATGACCCATGTAAAAATTGTAGATCTTGATGAGTTCTAACACCTTTATATTTAAAACTTTTTCATCCGAGGTCATTTAGTGTTCCGTTTGACCAAGGTTTGACCTTGAATTTTTTAAAAATAACACCTCCGCGCTAGTTTTCGAAACTCTAGATGGTTTCAAATCGAAAAATCATGAATACCAGTATTGTTAAGCTCTTCAAGATCTACATTTGGTATTAGGGTCAACTTTTTATTTTTTGAAGTTTTGACGTCTTGAATTTTGAATTTTGAAATTTTTGACTTGAATGTGTTTTTCGAAGCCCTAGACGGTCTCGACTTGAAAAGTCACGAATACCAAAAATTCATAACTCATCAAGATCTACAATTGTTTTTTTTTTCATTTTTTTTTTTCCGAGAAAGTGTTCGGAAAGTGTAGTTCTCAAGTCTCTCACATAGTTTCATAAACTTCGATATGGGATGACATGGAAGTGAACACAATTACTTGATAGAACATGATTTTAGAAAAAATAGAAAACAAATCACGAAATTTGGAGTTAGAATGTGGGAGAAAGACTAGTTACAAGTTTTAACTAGAGATTAAAAAAACTTGTATTCATGTTCTTGATTTTCCACGTATGCTCATTTATAGGATTTCATACTTGGAACATGTACGTGAATAACCTTAAAAAAATGTAAAGATAACCACTTTAATCACAAAAGGTGGAATGGCCTGGTGGTAGGACTCAACTTCATAGAACAAGAGGTCTCGGGTTCGATCCTTGCCTGAGACAATTTTTTTTACTATTTTCTTTCTTCCTGGTAAAATGAGCAATACAACCTTAAATCGGTCAAATAAACTAAAAATAGCACAAAAGCTTGAATGTTCTGGTGGTAGCACAAAAGCTTGAACGAGAGGTCTAAGGTTCAACCGCTGCTTGAGACGAATTTTTGTTGTTTTCTTTATACATGTAAAATGGCATTTATACGATGTACATTTGGTTTATGCTGAATCTGCCTACCTATCGCAATGGTCAAGGCACTAAACCTCCATCCTAGGGGTCCTGGGTTTTGAGACTCCCGTGTGCTTCGCGCTTTTTTTTGCCATTTATTTTACATGACGGTGTAAGCACGTCACAAAAACCCGACACACAGCGTCATAAAACACCACCGCCGCATGGTAGCCCTGTAGATTACAATATATGACGAAACGGGGTACTCTACAGTGACACAAGATTTTGTCTCGTCATAAATAGTTATGGCGCTTGTAATTTTATGACGACCCATGTTTTTCATCATATTAGGTACATTATATGACGTATTTTAGCCCCATCATTAGGGATTTTTGTCATAAAAGCCAGATTTCTTGTAGTGCTTTGACCGGAAGCCCTTGGTGGTCGCCGGCTCGCTGACGCGATCTCAGGTCATTGTTGACGTCGCCGGCCTACTACATTGACGTCGGCTTCGCTTTGTGGTCGCCGGCTCGGCTGTTGACATTGCCGCCACTACATGTTGACGTTGCTTGGCCACCATTTGTTGTGCTCGCTTGCTCTCCTTGTTTTTATAAATGCTCACTATTTTTATATATGCTCAATAGTTATATATGCTCACCGATTTTATAAATGCTCACCGCTTTTATTCACTTTTTTTATAAATGCTCACTGATTTTATATGCTCAATTTTTTTTATAAATGCTCACCGATTTTATATGCTCACTTGATTTTATAAATGCTCAATGATTTTGTATATGCTCACTATTTTTGTTTGCCCTCCTCTCCTTCTTCCTACTACTCCTACTCTATGTTTGGCGAATAACTTTATTTTTCTTCTCATCTTTGCCGATGATGAAATTGTCAGATTCCACGAATTATCTGGATATAGCCTGATGATCATGAACTTGTGAGGAACTTGGCATAATTATCACCCTTGCGTCTTGTCTTTTTTATGTACACTCATTGTTTTTATAAATGCTCACTGTCTTTGTATAGCCTTTATGCTCCAAGTTCATGATCAAATGATGAATGAAATGTTTCTGAGGCATCTACCACTACTTATACTATTACTGTTGTTGTTTGGGAAGTAGCTGCTGTTTTTTTTGGCCGATGATGAAATTGTCTATTTCCAGAATCTATCTAAAATATGAGCTAATGATCATGATCTTGTGAGGAACTTGGCATCAATACTAGCCGCCCCTACTGTCTTTTTCTATATATGCTCACTATATTTGTATATGCTCACTGTGTTTATGCTGCCTTTATGCTCCAAGTTCTTGATCAAATGATGATTGACATGTTTTTGAGGCCTCTATGACTACTTCTACTATCACTAGTGAGCATATAACTTTGCATTTCAAATGATAGTGAGCATACCAACTCTCCTCTCCTCTCCTCCCTCTTTGGCCCATGATGAAATTGTCCAACTCTAGAAATTATCTACAATATGAAGAACTGATGATCAAGAACTTGTGAGGAACTGGCCATCATTGCTAGCCACCCCTACATTACCTTCATTACCTTCTTTGTTCTGATGCCTTGATGCTCCAAGTTCATGATCAAATGATGATTAACATGTTTCTGAGGCCTCTACTACTTCTACTACTATTTTTTTTTTCGCCGACGATACTCGCTTTTTAAGCTTGATGATTCTCTAACGCTAAATCTGTTTCTTCTATTAGACTAAATCATAAAATGTCCCCCGACAAGAGATAGTGCAGCCGAAGCCCCGAGCATGGGAAAACCTTTGAATAGGGAGAACCAAATGTCATGAGTCGAGGACTTTAACAAAGAGTTAGATAAGGATGTAGAAGCGATGCTTAGTCAGGATCCGTTCGAGGAGGAGGGAGAAAAGGGAAGAGAAGGAGATGATGACGATGACTCTGATGATGACTCTGTTGACGATGATGGCGACGATGATGATGATGCGGGATATGTAAGCCTCGAGGATCCTTTTCCACGTGAACCCAGGCATAGGCCAACTCAGCATGACCTAGGCAAGGACTTTAACCCAGATGACAAGGTAGAGACAAAGCCTTAGTAATAAATATTTGCTAATGCTTTTATCATGTTACAACCATTAACACTTTGGCCTCCCGTATACATAGGTCCCTCCTGAATCTCCACCAAAAAGACGACGTCGGCGTCCGTGACATTTCGACGGAGAAGCTAGAGTAAAGGAACGAAGAGCAAAGGCAGCCGCCATAGAGTTGAACAATACCGCCTCTGCTCTAGAACCCCATGCCATGACCACGACCTCGGCGCAGAAGAGGAAATGAGGGATAAGAAAACCAAACCAGTATCCTGAAAAGGACCTAGTCTATGTGATAATAGAGGTCGGGCCAGGAGGGGACATCTGTGAGCCGAAGAAGATGAGAGCAAAGTTTCATAATGCGATGGGCGCCCTTGTAAGAGATGAGTTGAACCCAGCTATCCCATCATGACCACAAATACTGGAGGAGACAAAGAGGGGCCTATGGAAGAAGCTGTTAGTCAATTTCTGATTTCCAGCTGGTACCGAGGAAATTGTGAAAAGTCAAGCCTTGAGGACAATGGGGGAGTCATTCTGATGTTGGAGGTGTGAGCTCAACACGAAATATATCCAAACGGGCAAACCTCTGTTTCACAAGTATGGAAAAATAACACAGAGTCAATGGGAGGAGCTTGTGGCTCAAAAGACTTCAGCAGAAGCATTGGCCCTCAGTGCCCGTAACACCGAGCTTGCGAAGAGGAACACACACCCCACTCACTTAGGTTCCGGTGGCTATTGCCCATGAAGAGAATTTCTAGAAGAGGGATGAACAGGCACAAGCAGCCGGGATAAAGGTGCAGAATTTGGGGATATGCTCAAGGAATTGGATACATGCGAGGAGTACCGGGATCATCCGCGCTCCCCCTTCAGTTTGATAAGCTAGCTATCGAAGAGGTAGTATCAAATATATTCCAATACGGTGAAGACAAGAAGAAGGGCACATTCGTACCTTCGAGAGAGGGGATGAGTTTAGCCTTGCCTTGGGAGGCGCCGAGCACACAGGCCGCACCAGGGGTTTAGGGAAAAGAACGACCTGGAAACATCGGTTCGAAGAGGATAGGCACATGTACAAGAAACATGGTAGAGACCGAGAGTCCGATCTTGAATGCACAGTGAAGGCTATAGTAGCGAAGGTGCTCGAGGAGAAAGGGCTGTCTATGGAGCCGTCGGGTCAACTTGCAGTAATCGTGAGACCTCCTGAAGTTCCTAGCAGCCAAGGTTCCACTGCAGGCACAACCCCCATCGATCGCATACGGGAACCAACTAGTTGCAACTTGGTGGTTCTCGTTGGAAGGCAGAGCAAAGTGAAGGAGGTCGCAACGGGTAAGGCACATCCCCCTGGGGGCTTGTGCCACAATAGGCCTATCCCGATAGACTACACTAGGGTCGAGGTGCATACCGTGTAGCCCCATTACATGGATTATACGTTAGATCATCCAACTCCCGAGGGACTGAATGAACTTGGGCAAGTGATTGGGCAGTTCATCCTGTGGCACAAATGGGACATCGTATTGACCGGTTGTTCGCCTCCCCCAGCCAGTTATTCGCCACTTTCGCGACTGGAGGGAGTTAATGAGGAGGGGGAGATAATGTCACCAACTCGTGATGATGAAATGCCACACTCCCCTACTCGTGACCAACAAATGCCTGAGATGCCACACTCTTCTCCGCCTTCCAAGGAGCATGAGGCTGAGGTGGCACGACCTATTGGGCCTCCTACAGAGCAAGTGCCTTCGAAAGCAAATCCTCTTAAAGAGCAGGTGCCTCTCAAACAAACTCCTCTTGAAGAGCGGTGCCTCCAAAGAGTCATGGCATCGGAGGATGTATGGGAGGAGCCGGAGCTTAGAAAAAAAGCATCCAATCAAGTTAAGGCCTATCTATACGCCAACGCGTCGGCGTCAAAGTGGTTCGCCCATGACCAGTTCAAGCCTGAGAACCAAGTCAAAGAAGTACCACGAGGGGTTCTGAACCTACAGTCACCAGTAATCACCGACCGGCGCAAAAGTATCTAGATATTCAACAAATCAAATGGATAAAGAAATGCCCGAAAAAATATGAAAGAGGCAAGGGCTTCCTACGAAACCACATCATCCAAAAGATGCCACTTGGAATGAAAAAATTCCATGATTGGTACTGGCACGCTCATTCGACAGACATAAACTCGATATCATGTGTCTACCCCGACGGTACATTCGGAGGACCTGGTGGGCATTGTTGACACATGTTAACGATATACTTTTAATTGTCAACTAAACATGGAAAAGGATTAAAATATAATTAGATAACCTTATTAGGGGTTTATACTAATGATTTCCATGAGTTTTGGTAAAGTTGTGATTTGCGGGGACTTAACAGAAAAAAAGCAGGCGAGAAATGACGTGGCATACGACCGACGTAACATAACGCAATCCAACTCCAAAACAAGTCTAGAAGGCTCCGGATTAATCCGGACGTGGACCAAACTTGACACCGAAGAAAACATCATCTAGAAGACTCCGAAGCCACGACGAACGACGGACCCGAGAGGAACCCCCCGGGCCGATCGGCCCAATAATGGGGCCGATCGGCCCCGCTTGGCGGCCACGCAAGCCCGGTCTCCGGAACCTTCCTCCACCGCCTCTAAGACGCAATCTAAAACCGGTTGTTTAATGACGGTTTGATCCAAGGGCGTCGGTAGAAGCACGAGATGGATCAAGATCCAACACCAGATTAGTACCACATTGCTGCTTGGCCAAGGGGGACAGAAGAAGACCCATATATATAGACCCCTAGACCCCTATCTCGGATCATCTCATACATCATATCTCATCGATGGAGGCACGACGCCTGGAGGATTAGATTAGACAGCTACAATGTAATAGAATAGATCTAGTAGAGAGTTAGGTAGAGCGGAACTGCGTTCCAGCTTCGAGAAGTCTTCGGTCTTTCGTATATCTTTGTATTTCAACTCTATTAGACTTTATGCCATAATTAGATATATCTTTTCTAGTACTTTTATGCCTTTCATGTTATTGATATAGTTATTATACTATTGCATGGGATCTCCACTGTATTGAGGGCTCTAGTTATGCTAGGTAGCTAGAGTAGTAATTTATAGTGTAGGCGTGGTGTCTAGGCTATAGGTTACCCGAGGTTGCGCCCAATCCCACGGTTAGTTGTGGTAGCCCTGGGGTGACAGCCCACAGTCTTTGTATTCCACCACGTTCGGGTTGGTGATTCGTAGAGAGCTTTTGGCGGCCTTTCTCCCGATCACCCCTTCCCAGTCTTTTTCGAGATCGGGACGGTATGCTGCTCCAAAGTGTATTAGGATAATTGTTATCATAGAACCAAAGTACTAGAGAAGTATTCGTGAACCTAGATCTCTCCCGTTGTCCTCTCGACCTAGTTATCTACTCTATATTATAATATTCTCCTGGTTAAGTGCTATTAATTATCATTTATATCATATACATTATTTACCCCTCACTTTAGTTTAGTTGGTATATTAAGTTAGTAGATACATGATTTTGATTTATCATAGTCTTTACCCTTGCTTCCCGTGGAAAATATAAATAACGATACTGGAATACTCCCTGTAAAAGCTACAATGGTATTTTTATTCTGCGGCGCTTGCGTAACCCCTTTATATTCCTTTTGCACTTAATAAATACCAACAAGCTTTTTGGCCGTTGCCTTAGGGAAGCAATTGGCGTAAAGATTTTGATAATGATCTTGATATCTCGCTAATTTAGTGTATTAACTAGCTTTAGTAGGATTACCCTTGCTCTATTGAGTGTGGAATAGACAGGATATCACTATATATCCCTACATTATGAGCATATGATTATTTTTCCTTCGGATATTCTTGTCACTGACCATGCCAGGTTTGGAGTAAAGAAGAACGAAGGATGACAATACAAGGTATGTCCAACCAAATCATTATGCAACAATGAATTACATACATAGAAACATTTATTATTATGTTGCTATACTAGCTTGGTTGTCTTTTACCTTCATGCCATGCTCCATCTGTTAAAACACTCATCATATCATCTATGTTTGAGTAAATCTCTATAATGCTTTCATGTCATCTTTTGTGTCGCTTAGTATGCTAAGGTTTAGAATGAGTTCATATATCTCTTAAATGAAGCATGGTGCCTTGTTTAGGAGTAGATGATCTTTCTTCTAAAGGCTTTTAAATTAAGCGTGGTGCTTAGGTTAGAACGCCTTCCTAAATCAAATTAGACGTGGAGTCTAGGTTGACTTTTGAACCATAGTAAACTATAGTAGATGTTGGTATATCTTTGTTGGACTAACCCCCTAGAAAATAATAAACTCAAACAAGTTTGGGGGAGGTCGAGATGAACTCACTAGAGATGGAGCAAGACATGTGAGACATGACTTATGGATAAAAGAATTCCCGATGAGCCAAGAAGAAGAAGAGTGACACAAGACAAGATCCACAATCGTAAGCGCCACTCGAAGAAGGAATTCATGGGTGATGGAAGCATCAAGGAGGGAGGCCAGTTCCATTGAAGATAATTAAGCCATCCTCTTCCTCCTGACATGCACTTGTCACTCCACATGCCACTCAAGAAGAAGAGAAGGACCACCATAAAGTGTAATAGCGCCATCATATTCCAATAATAAAGGTAACACCTTGAGGTAAGTTGTCATTAATTCCTCTTTACGATGGCATTCTCATAAATGAAAAGTCAAACATGCTAGAGTTATAGTTTCACATGATTCAATCTTGTTAACTCGACATGTTAGCTTTTAAATCTGTTTCTAGCATCACTTTCTTGTTCGCTCATTATTTTGCTAAAAATATTTACATGCTAGATTTATCTTCTGATCTTACCACCCTAGTCATAAATGAACTTATACACTATCTTTATCTTGTTCAATGTGCCCACAAGGTTAGAATAGAAGTAAATGAAATTTTGGTTCTCGATGGTGTTTTCCCACCAACAGCCCATGCACTTGATCTCTACCTTGTCTTTGCAAGCAGGACTCACTTTGCGCAACAAGAGGAGAAGTCTTACTTCCCCAATTCCTATAAGTGGAAGTCCCCGACCTACCAATATGCACACTAAACAAGACGCTGCCAGCTGCCACCATCCAATCTTCCTTCAAGCAAATTGAATCAAATAAGAACATGGGCAACGCCATCACCAAGTAGCTATTAAGATCAGATGATGCACTTGAGGAGTGACCAAGGAAGATCAAAGTGAGCACGACATGACTGGAGGTGTAGACCACTTGACAAGAGTAATGGGTCAACATCCCCATACTCCATCAAGAGGGCCTTACACCACCACTATTGCCTACCTCACCACAAGACCCAAGAAGAACAAGATGCGAGACGCCGCTAAAAAATCACAAGACCAGTTGGAACGGAGTTGACGAACAAGGAAGACATTAAGAAAGATTAAAGAAGTTCGCCGCCCCGACCAACCGAACACTCAAAGACCTGCACTCCAAGAAAGGTCTCCTCCGAAGAAGCGACATGGAAAAAGAAAGAAGCATCACCTAACAAGAGGACGCCAAGAGTACACCTTCGAAGACCTACCACTACCCGCGTCATAAACCGAACAAACACCATCTCCATCGGCCACCTCATCTACGCCACTCGTCGAGATCATTGAAGGCACCATTTCAGACACGACATTCCGACGAGGTGCCATCGATGACGTACGCCATGGGAGTAAGTACTCAAAATTCTTGCCGAGAGGTAACTCGGTATTTATCTACATATTTATTTTCTACACGGCATATTTAAATTAGTATATTTCCTTTAGCATATTTACTTTCCTATACCGCATAAAAAATCATAAAAATATGTTTGCCGCTTTTTGCATCGGTTTCTTTAAGCCCCATGCAAGTACTCCTTGTTGTGGCGGCATAAAAATAAAAATTCAAAAAAAAAAATATTGCATTCATATGTTTTTGCATCATCATTCTTTTTACGTAAAAATCCAAAAATACGTGAGCACATGAAGGCTCACAATATGTTCCTAGAATTTGTTCCTTCGGGTATATGCGGAATTAATATTTGCAGGGAGAACATTTAAGGAGAACCCGAAGGCGAACGAGTTCCAAGGACGAACGAAAGGACTACTTCAAGATCCAGTTTTGGGAGAGCACCCCAGCTTATCACGATAAGTATTGCTACTTTACACTTTTAATATTAGCTAGTTATTATATACGAGTTAATGAGTCTTAGCGTGTGAGTTATAAAAGTTAGTTCGATTAATTTGTTTAGTTCGGTTTAGTCAAAATTAGTTTACTATTAAATATTAGGATTCGAATTATATAATAAAGTGCTCTTATGGAAGTCATCCACAAATTGAGTCAATTATTCTCCATATATTTCGATATGCTTTTGTCTCCACCATGCTTTGTATGCAAGATAACAAAAAATAAGTGTGGGGAGATCCTCGACGACCAAACAGTAATTCTTCGCGACCAAAATCAAGAAATTGAACCAAGACGGAACCATCGACTCGCACGACGAACCGCGCCCGACATGGTCCAAGGGGAGGCCGACCGCCCATATACCAGGCCGACCGCCCCCCCCGCCTCGTCCCACGAGGCCCCTGCTTCGTCCCACCGCCGGTTTGTTTCCTAAAACTTTTCAATTTTCACAAATTACTTTCCGTTCCGAATTAAAATAAGTCTTTTTCGTTATGGTATGTTTTCCCTATATGAAAAAAGATGTCTTGTTAACCCATGAACAAAGTTTTGCATGATTAAATTCCTACATATACCTGTCACTTGTTGGGATGCGTTAATTGCTTAAAACATGAGAAATAATAAAGTTAGAATAATGAGATCCTCTATCTTTTATCTTGTCTTTGGAGAGTTATTTATTTCAAAATATTAAAATCATTAGTTATGCTTCTCCTTTGTGATCAATGACACATCCTAATAGAGCCGTAGCAATCATTAAAGATATATCTAATTAATTGTTGCTTTCTTGTGTTCAGCTTTGTCAAAACCACGACCCATGTTGAAATTTGTCTAAAGTCTAAGATCAAGATCACGCATTAATTGCTTTCACTAAAGTATCCATGCTCTAAAAGGTTTTAATCTCTATCTCCCATAATTTTAATTGTTGAAAAAAGGTACAGCTATGAAAAAGCCAAATGTTCAAAATTCTAAGAGTGGAGAGAAAAGTGAGAGAGAGGAGAAAATGAGCAAGTGTTCTACGGGTCAAGAACCCCTCTCTCGAAAAAAAAAAAAAGAGAAAAAGGCAAAAATGAAGAGAAGAATAATGGACAAGTGTCCGAGGGTGAGTAGGGCCCACTTCTCTAATAATTGAGAGAGTAAAAATGGACATGTGTCCGAGGGTGAGTAGAACCCACCTCTCCACTAAATAGCTGGTTACCTCGCTTGGAAAATAAATAAATAAATATAAATGCTGAAAAAGGGAGACGTGACGATTTTTCAACTAGAGAGAGCAATGGTAATAATAATCTTGATTCACATTCACATCTTGATCTATGACTTATGACATCTATCTCCATGGATCCACAGTTGACTTAGCAATAAATACAAGGTAAGTGTGCTACATGTTCTTGAGCTCCACATATGATATAATAAATGAACTGTGAGGATATAATATATTTTGAGAGACTTGAGAGTGTCACAAAGGAGTAAGTAGAGCTATGCTTTCTTTTCAAAATTTATGCAAAATCTCTCCAAGTGACTTGGTTTAAGAATTTAAGGTGATCTGTTTCTAACCATTTAATGCTCGATATCCCAAAGTGCGAGTATGACTACGAGTATAATTATGATCCATTCTTTGTCTCTACTACGTTACATTAAAGTTAGACCATCCTTTTATCGAGGACGAGTAAAAGCCTAAGTGTGGGGAGTTTGTTGACACATGTTAACGTATACTTTTAATTGTCAACTAAACATGGAAAAGGATTAAAATATAATTAGATAACCTTATTAGGGTTTATACTAATGATTTCCATGAGTTTTGGTAAAGTTGTGATTTGCGAGGGACTTAACAGAAAAACAAATAAAAATGACGTGGCATACGACCGACGTAACGCATAACGCAATCCAACTCCGAAACAAGTCTAGAAGGCTCCGATTAATCCGACGTGGACCAAACTTGACAATCAAGAAAACATCATCTAGAAGACTCCGAAGCCACGACGAACGACGGACCCGGAGGGGAATTTTCCCCGGGCCGATCGGGCCAATAATGGGGCCGATCGGCCTCGCTGGCGGCCACGCAAGCCCGGTCTCCGAACCTTCCTCCACCGCCTCTAAGACGCAATCTAAACCGGTTGTTTAATGACGGTTTGATCCGAGGGCGTCGGTAGAAGCACGAGATGGATCAAGATCCAACACCAGATTAGTACCACATTGCTGGCCAAGGTGAAGGGACGAAGAAGACCCATATATATAGACCCCTAGACCCCTATCTCGAGATCATCTCATACATCATATCTCATCGATGGAGGCACGACGCCCGAGGATTAGATTAGACGACTACAATGTAATAGAATAGATCTAGTAGAGAGTTAGGGAGAGCGGAACTAAGGCTTCTGTTACGAGAAGTCTTCGGCGTTCGGTATATCTTTGTATTTCAACTCTATTAGACTTTATGCCATAATTAGATATATCTTTTCTAGTACTTTTATGCCTTTCATGTTATTGATATAGTTATTATAGTATTGCATGGGATCTCCGCTCGTATTGAGGGCTCTAGTTATGCTAGGTAGCTAGAGTAGTAATTTATAGTGTAGGCATGGTGTCTAGGCTATAGGTTACCCCGAGGTTGCGCCCAATCCCATGGTTAGTTGTGGTAGCCCCTGGGGTGATAGCCCCTTGTCGGTCTTTGTATTCCACCACGTTCGGGTTGGTGATTCAGAGCTTTTTGGCGGCCTTTCTCCCGATCACCCCTTCCCGCCTTTTTCGAGGATCGGGACAAGCATCGCTGCTCCAAAGTGTATTAGGATAATTGTTATCATAGAACCAAAGTACTAGAGAAGTATTCAGAACCTAGATCTCTCCCGTTGTCCTCTCGACCTAGTTATCTACTCTATATTATAATATTCTCCTGGTTAAGTGCTATTAATTATCATTTATATCATATACATTATTTACCCCCTCACTTTAGTTTAGTTGGTATATTAAGTTAGTAGATACATGATTTTGATTTATCATAGTCTTTACCCTTGCTTCCCGTGGAAAATATAAATAACGATACTGAATACTCCCGGGTAAAAGCTACAATGGTATTTTTTATTCTCGTGGGCGCTTGCGTAACCCCTTTATATTCCTTTTGCACTTAATAAATACCAACAGGCATATTGCCTTTGACTTCGACGACATGCATACAATGTATCGCCCTCGGTGAAATGGACATAAATCTAGTTCACACCTGGTGTCCCCAGAAGTCCTTTTGCCCTCTTGGTATGGTATAATTGCGATATTTTGATAACGTTGTAACTAACCTAAGCCGTCACTTGTAGGATGCAAGTGCACCGTGCAAAACAGCTTCCAAATGTGTCGTATGGGTACGTGGATCCTCGACAAATAGCACAACCTCATTTTACATATCCCATGCAATGGTCCCTAAATGGCAAAGAATTAGAAGCTGGAAAGACCAAGGAGGAGAAGGAGGCAATCCGGGCGAAGGCAATCAGGGAAGAGTCCATTAAGGTGGCGGCATTCATAGCCATGTCTTTCAAAAATCTTCAACATAACACTAATATATGGCTACCATACCACTTTAGTATACATAGAGCTTTTCGAATACATATTATACGCAAATGAGGTTTATTGTTTTCTTACGATTGAATTCATGCAAGAAACACCGGATTGCTATATGTGTCGACGCCGAGCTTGGCATGGCGTGGGTTTTGGATTCATTAAACTATGAGCCGGCCACATATAAAGACTTCATATCGATTCTCAAGACGTATGAATATCGATAATCCTCTTATATGTTTATATATAACCTACTAACCTTCACTTTTGGATACTAACCTTCACTTTTTGAATAGGGCGCACCGCGGTATGTTAGCAATCACAAGGGGAGACATAATCCAAAAAGGAAGGGTGAGCTGTAAGGCCAAAACAAATTGTTGCGTAAGTATGACCTATTTCAAGATTGCATGATCTCAAATGCATTACCTAATAATTTTATATACACAAAGTGCCCCAAGCGTAGAAGCCCTAAGTCTACACTGTGGATATTATGTATGCACTATGCGATGAGTAACAACCTTTCCTACAGGAGACACCCGAACTTGGTATATATGCTCATTTGCTTTTCTATATTTATATATATGCTCACTATGTTTCTATATATATGCTAACTATTTTCTATATGCTAATTGTGTAGTGGAGAAAAGAGATAGGGTTAAGAGGTGACCCTACGAAGATGACAACCTCTTAGAACTCGTCGGTGACCTCTCGTAACTTCATCTTAGATCAGATTGTACATCACAAAGGCAACTACAAAGACCCTAGCTAGCTCGAAGTTAATGAGGAATCCATCAGACAAAGATCTTCGCGAGTGGGAAAGGCTAAGTTTAGGCAGTGATTGAACTTGTGACGTGAATGATGTGAATATTTGTATAATTATGTGAGTTTGAATTATATATATATATATGTTTATTTGAATTATGGAGACGATATTCGCGTGAATTATATATATATTCTAAATTTGATTTTTTTTTTGGGAATGGCAATCAGAGGGGCGGTTCTAAATTTGATTTTTTTTTGGCGCCAAATCATTTATAGGGGCGGCTAGCTATCGATTTTAGGGCGGTTTATAATTTCAGCCGCCCCTACGCTGTATTTAGTAGAGGCGGCTGGTATTATCAGCCGCCCCTCTGGGCCTTATTAGGGCGGCCGGTAACACGAGCCGCCCGCAGCCTTAGTAGGGGCGGTGTTGGAAAACCGCCCTACAAAGTAAGCAATCGTAGGGGCGGAGAGTTAGGGGCGGTTACGAAAACCACCCCTATAGAGCTTCATTAGCTGCCCCTAAAGTAGACGTTTGTAGTAGTGAACGAAGCTAAGCTGGCTTACGTACATACTCACAGATTATGCAAGTGAAGTATATGCAATAATAATTAGACAAATTTAATTTGCTTACGACCCCGATGTCGCCGCAGCCCGGTGAAGAGGCCGGACGACCGGCGCCCATGACGTTTGGGGTGGGCGAGGGTGTGGAGCCTCCCGCTTTGGGTTGATTCGATGCTCGATGAGCTCACGGCATCTCTCGCCGTGGCGCCGTCTGCTGCTCTTCCTACCTCTTTGAGACCCGGGAGGTACCGGTGGCCCCCTTTCACCGCCTCGTGTGACCCGGCTTTTGCTTCGTAGCTACGGAAGTGCCGGAGGTGGCCGGGGAGGACTGCACTCCGCCCGACCCGCCACTACCCCGATGACACCGCTGCACCGCCGCCATTGCCTTTGAGGTCGCCGCCAGACCGCTGTCTGCTCGGTTTCGGGTTGAGATGTTCGAGACAGGGACCGGAGTATCCCATCCTTCTGCGGGCGAGGCCGGTCGGGCCGAACAAAGGTGACAGACGAGGCGAGGTCCTCACCGCCGATCGCAACTCCTCTCATGAAGCGCCAAAGGTAAGGTGCTCCAAGACACCGTTCCGGGGCATTCGCCGCAGCGACAGCGGCCGCCAAGCTAAGCTACGGAGGCCAACGCGACGCTACAGGCGCAGAAGATTCTGCTGCGGAAGCTCGGAGTCCATGTAGATGAAGACGCCGTGCCGGCTGACATTGTGACCTAGTTCAATGCGGCTTTCAAGGGGGGACATAACGGTGCGCAAGCAGCGCCGCTTGAATAAGCTGTTGGCGGAGGCTTCAAGGTGGCCATGTTGGACCTCAACCTCGACGGTTTGGAGGATGAGGTAGGCGCTGGGCGCACCACCGATTCCCTCTCAAAGCATCGGGTCCGTGTCGCAAGTTTGTAACAATGTAATCCCAATCCTGTAGATCCAAAAGGTCGGTAGGTTCCGGAGGTAAAATCGTTAGCAGCTCCCTATCTCGGCCGGGCCGAAGACATAGCAGCCTACCAAGACAGCCCGAGCCAAGAGGATGAACCCCAAGTATTATAGAGGCCAATGGAAAGTGTGATCCAAGAGGAAGCCACCTGACTCGTCGTCGAGCCAAAGCTACGGCCTTGAAATAGACTAAGTATAAGTAGTTGCTCCCTCGATGGGAGAGGCATCAATGTAATGAAACACATTCAAACTCGCTCAATATTCATCTGATATCATTCCCGTGCTCTTCTTCTTCCTCCCCACAACTCTATCCTCCACTTCGTTCCCAATTTCTCCTCTCTGCCTCGGATTCCCTAGCTCAGTACCTCACATCTAGTATCAGAGACACCATCCTCGGCACCTTCTTCCGCGGTACCCATGATTATCCCATCGGTGGCTTGATTCAAATGGATTTGGTTGGATTATTCACCGTGTTCATCTGTGTTCTCGCGGATTGAATTGGGGAACCCATAATTCCAGTCCCCGAATCACCGCTTGTGGCCGTGTATCCATAGATCTGGAGCCTGCTTCTCACGAGCACTACACTCGCCGCCAGAAGCACCACGGCGTGATGGACCCGACTCACAAGCTGCTGCTCGACGGCATGGAGCACCTTGAGCGCTGCTTCGACGGCATGGAGGCGAAGATGGATCAGAACTACGGCCTCGCGTCCTCCCCCTCGGCGCCCTGGAGGACGTAGGCAAGGTGTTCAACGATGGCGCCCGAAGGTCGACACGGGCATCGACGATTTGTGCGGCGAGATTCATCGTCTCTCTTCCCTCAAGCTGGAGGTCAGGAAGATCAGTAAGTTCATGGAGCGTTCTTCGGTGGGGACCTTTCGCTTGAGCCCGGCGCGTGCATGGATCTACTCCGTCCCATGTTGTCGACGGCCGTTGTCCGCCCCGTCGACACCGACCGTGTGCTCAGCAGCGTTCAAGCTGTCGCTTCCGTCACCGACTCTCAAGACCGCGCCGCCGTCGCCGTCTGCCAAGCGCGAGCCATCACCAACTCTGAGGGACTCGTTCATTCCGCTTGGTGGCTCCGAGGTCACCCTGCGCCCATCTCGCGGGATACGCCGCCAACCCGCCCAATGGGCACCACGTTGGTCAAGGTGGCCTCGGAGTGGTCACCACTCTGACGCCACCAAATCATCGGGGTACCTTCACTCACAACCCATATCCTCCACCTCCGCTTACATTCCCATGTCCGCCGCCACGCCCACCACCACCCATGCCCAAAAACCACTATGAGTCCAGTTACCAGGGGGGATCTAGGGGGGATCATGCAGGCAAACTTCCTAAATTCGATTTCCCACCCTTTGATGGAGAGCATCCGAAATTGTGGATTAAACAGTCGGTCCACTATTTCAAATTGTATCGTGTCGAGCCTGATCTATGGATTCAGGCAGCTACCATGCATTTCCGTGGCACCGCTAAACGCTGGTTGTCTGCTATTGAGGATGAGCTTGAGTCCATTGAGTGGTCTGAGTTTTGCTCCTGCCTGCTGCGGCGTTTTGCTCGTGATGAGCATGAGTTGCTCATTCGGCGTTTCTTTCAGATTCGCCAATCTGGGTCTATAGTGGAGTACAATGATGAGTTTGTCGCTCTGGTAGATGAGCTCACTTCCTATTCCAAAACCACTGATCCCCTGCACTATATCCAGCGTTACATAGATGGTCTCCGTGATGATATTAAGTCTGTACTTATGGTTCATCGCCCAAATACCCTGGATACTGCTTGCACTCTTGCGAAATTGCAGGAGGAGGCCATGGCGTCCCAGAAGAGGCAATTCCGTCGACCTGATGCCTTGCAGCTGCCCAAGACAGCATGGACAAATGCTGCTCCTCCTCCCTTGCCGCCCCGTCCAGAAGCTGATGCCAAGCGCTCCACTGTTGATGAGAAGTTCAGGGCGCTCCGAGAATCCAGGCGTGCACAAGGCCTCTGTATGCGTTGTGGCTCAAAATGGAGCTGTGGGCACAAATGTTCAGACTCTGTTCAGCTGCATCTAGTCCAGGAGTTGTTGGACATTTTTCCTGAGCTGCCGCCAGAAGAAGTATCAGGTCCACCTTCACCTACTCATTCTCAAATTATGATGCACATTTCTGCTGCTGCATCAGTGGGCTCTACTTCCCCAAAGACACTCTGTCTGTCAGGCTCGATCCAAGGCCAGTCTCTGAACATTTTGGTGGATTCAGGAAGTTCTCAGCTTGCCGACAAGTTGTCTAGTATTCAGTTTATTGATCAGCCTATGAAGGTGCAGGTTGCCAATGGCGAGGTTCTGGTTTGTGATTCTTTCATTCCAGCAGCTGTGTGGTCAGTTCAAGGCTGTGAATTTGTGTCTGACCTGAAACTGTTGCAGTTATCTTCTTATGATATGATACTTGGGTTGGATTGGCTTTCTTCATTCAGCCCAATGCAAGTAGATTGGTCTAAGCGTTGGCTGCCTATCCCATACAGAGGATCTACAGCAGTATTGCTTGGTGCTGACTCAGTGTTGCCTGTTGGTTCAGTCATAGAGCTCAGTTTGTTGCAAGCTCAACCCGTTCATACTGTGGCTGATATTGACGATCCCAGTCTTCAGTCCTTGCTGCAGGAGTTTGGATATCTGTTTGATCCTCCTTCTGGGCTACCTCCCAAGCGCTCCTGTGATCATACAATACCATTGATCTCAGGGGCTCAACCAGTATTCGTGCGGCCCTACAGATATGCCCCTCTCCTGAAGACCGAGATCGAGAAACAAGTGAACGACATGGTCGCTCAAGGCATTATCCAACACAGCAATAGCGCTTTTGCTTCTCCAGTGCTGCTGGTTAAAATAAGGACAATTCTTGGCGGTTTTGCATCGATTACCGTCAGTTAAACACCATAACAATCAAGGGCAAGTACCCAGTGCCCATCATCGAAGAGCTGCTCGATGAATTGTCGTGCAGCCTATTTCTCCACCACCGACCTCCGTGCAGGTTTTCATCGATACGCATGAAGGAGGGTGAGGAATTTAAAAACAGCGTTCGCACTCACCGTGGGCCGCCGAGTTCAAAGTGATGTCGCTTTGGTCCGACCGAGCTCGAACGCTTTCAAGGTGCCATGAACACCACCTTATTTCCTTGCTTGCGCAGTTCGCCCCGGTCTTTTTCGACGACATCCTGAAATTCAGTCGTACCATGGAAGAGCATCTCCAGCACCTGAGGACAGTATTCCAGTTGCTGTCAGATGACCACTGGACTCTCAAATTCAGTAAATGCAAGTTTGTACAGACAGAGATCGCTTACCCGTCATCAGCGCCTCTGGTGTCAATACAGATCCAGTGAAGTTGGAGGCCATTGCTTCTTGGCCTTCCCCCTCTTCAGTCAAGGAGCTGCGGCCCTTCCTTGGTCTAGCCAGCTATTACCACCATTTTGTGCACCATTTTGGGATCATTGCCAAGCCGTTAACCGCTCTGTTAAAGAAACATGCCATTTTCCTATGGACATCTGATCATGAGCTCGCTTTCTAGGCACTGAAAACAGCATTGAGCAAATCCCCTATGCCGGCCCCCGCCAAATTTTTCCAAGCCATTCGTCATCGAAACCGATGCTTCGATTCAGGAGTAGGGGCGTATCGATGTAGGAGGAGCACCCATTGGCATTCTTCAAGAAAGCCTTGGGGCCTAAGACTCATGGCCTCTCGACCTATGAGAAAGAGTATATGGCCATCCTTCTCGCCATGCAACAATGGCGCTCCTATCTCCAGAGTTCACGATTCGACAAATCAGCGCAGCCTGTCATTGCCGGGTGATCAACGCCCGCACACGCATTGGCAACAGAGTTTTCTCCAAGCTGTTGGGGCTCCAAAGACAAGATCGCTTTATCGTGCGGGATCCACTAATCGCATTACGCACCGACGCCGTCTCCGCATTACACCCGCTCCCCGCCTATCTGTGCAGCTATCTCTACTGTCTCCCCAACCTGGGTTGCAGCTGTACTGGCCAGTTATCATGGTGATGTCCATGCAAGTGAGTTGCTCGCCAAGCTTTCGATTGATGGCGACTCTGCACCCAAATTCTCTCTACAATCAAGCTTGCTCCGTTATCGCAACCGCATCCGGGTGGGTGCTGATCCCGACTTGCAGCAACAACTGATTGGGGAGTTCCACTCATCCGCTTGGGGCGGCCATTCTGGAGTGCGTGCCACCTATGCTCGCCTAAAGCAATGTTTCGCCTGGTCTGGAATGAAATCTGCGGTTAAGTCCTTTGTCCAGTCGTGCACAATTTACCAGCAATCCAAGCCTGAGCGCGTGAAGTCTCCAGGCCTCCTGCAACCCCTGCCT
This sequence comes from Hyparrhenia diplandra, assembly GCA_015847255.1. Taxonomy (NCBI): domain Eukaryota; kingdom Viridiplantae; phylum Streptophyta; class Magnoliopsida; order Poales; family Poaceae; genus Hyparrhenia; species Hyparrhenia diplandra. The sequence goes on along the minus strand of JADLZK010010615.1, from coordinate 680,472 downwards.
GTTCCTGACTCAGCCTGGCAGGTAGTCTCGATGGACTTCGTTGAAGGACTGCCACTGTCCTCCTCTGCTAATTGTATTCTTGTGGTGGTGGATCTGCTCACCAAATATGGCCACTTCGTGCCCCTGCGCCATCCATTCACAGCCGCCGATGTTGCTGAAGCTTTCTTCCACTCAGTATACCGCCTGCACGGCCTGCCGGTTCAGTTGGTGTCCGACCTTGATCGTATATTCACAAGTTCATTCTGGGCGGAGCTCTTCAAGATTGCTGATGTCGAGCTCTACAAAAGCACATCCTACCACCCGGAATCTGACGGTCAGACGGAACGCCTGAACCAGTGCCTTGAGACTTATCTCCGGTGTTTTGTCCACGCCTGTCCAAGCAAATGGAGTAAGTGGCTCTCTCACGCTGAGTTCTGGTACAATACCTGTGTTCATTCAGCGATTGGCCGGTCTCCGTTTGAAGCCCTGTATGGCTACTCTCCACGCCTGCTAGCAGTGGATGCTTCTGCTACTCACCATCCTGATGTTCAGCTCTGGTTACATTGCCGTTGATGGATGGATACTTTGCTGCAACACCACCTGAACCGAGCCAAAACCCGTATGAAGAAACAAGCAGATCAACATCGGACCGAGCGCAGTTTTGCAGAAGGTGATTTGGTCTATTTGAAGCTCCAACCCTATTTGCAGTCATCCTTGGCGCCACGATCCCATCAAAAGCTTGCCTTCCGTTTCTTTGGACCATACCCAGTGGTGGCACGAGTTGGCTCTGTTGGCGCAAGTTGGAATTACCTGCTCATGCTCTCATTCACCCAGTCTTCCACGCCTCTCAGCTGAAGAAAGCAAGTGGGCGACAAGCATCGTAGTGCCCACTCTACCTTCTGACTTTGCACTCCATCCGGCTCGAGCAGGTGCTCGAGACTCGCCCGTGGGTTCGCGGTACATCCAAGGTGACTTAAGACTTGATCAAATGGAACAATCTGCCACAAGAGCTGTCGACATGGGAAGACCAGAGGCACTTCACCAGAGTTTCCCCGTGCTGCTGCTTGGGGGCAAGCAGCGTCAAAGGAGGAGGAGGGATGTTAGCAGCTCCCCATCTACTGGGCCAGAAGACATAGCAGGCCGGCCCAAGACAGCCCGGGCCAAGAGGATGAACCCCAAGTATTATGGAGGCCAATGGAAGGTGTGATCCAAGAGGAAGCCACCCGACTCTGTCCAAGCAGTCAGGCTACGGCCTTGTAATAGACTAAGCATAAGTAGTTGCTCCCTCGATGGGAGAGGCATCAATATAATGAAACACATTCAAACTCGCTCGATATTCATCTGATATCGTTCCCGTGCTCTTCTTCTTCCTCCCCACGACTCTGTCCTCCACTTCGTTCCCAATTTCTCCTCTCAGCCTCGGATTCCCTGGCTCAGTACCTCACAGTAACCTTGGTTACCTTTAATGTTGGGTTGTATTCGAAAAACTCTTTCGCTTAATGAAAACGTGCTTCGGCGTGATCTCGAAAAAACAGATTATGCATGTGAATTATATGCAATAATAATTAGACAAATTTAATTTGCTTACAGCCTCCGACATACTAGTGGCGGATAAGTAGAATTTTCAGCCCATTCATGCACGAGCAGTCGCCGCCTATCACAGAATTTTCAGCACATTAATACTGGCGAATGCTATGTCGTCTTGCAGGTCGTCGCACGCAAATGATTAATTTACTCGCTCCCCGTCGTTCCCTCGGTCTATCACTGTTTGTTTGATTGGCCCGGCCCCATGACTACGACAAAATACATGGCTCTTCCTTCTTTTCAGATGCTCCAAAATACTATGTTGTTTGGTTGTGTTGACTGACCAGGACGCTAGCCAAACTCGAGCTGATCGAGTATCAAGCCGATTGGTGGAGGAAAGTGTGAGGAGGTGGTATGTGGATGCCACCGGAGAGAGAGTAGAGTGGGTCAACCATATACACACCCGCATGCAGCTTGCCAATCCCCTATTATATATTATATTGATCCAAATTATATGCAGATCAAACGGGTATTATCCAACGTTCATGGTGTATAGCCAAATTGCACTATTACTACTATCCCTCCGTCCCGAAATAAGTGTCGTTCTCGTTTCCCGAGGAGTCAAAAGCCTTTTAACTTTGATCAAATATATATAAGAAAATCTTAATATTTATAGTATATAATTGTTATCATTAGATGAATTATTTAATCTATTTTAATAATAAACATACGATAGGTATATTATGAGATCGACATTTCTTTCCCACTAGGTCCTATTTCAATATACTCTTCTCATTGTAATATTTCCTGGGACATACGGTCTAGGTGTATGTGGCTTGTGAGATTATGGGCCGAGAGACTTTTAGAACGTTAATAACAAGTCCGTCAATGCGTTTCGTACGTCATGGTCTTATCAACAGTGTTGACACATAAAATTGGCCAAAGACGAGACTGGGGTAGAGAAGTTGGCATAGCCAACATAGAAGTTATCACAGCACCTTTCTGGTATGATTTAATCAAAATATGATAACCATGTCACAATGATAACCACAAGGATCCATGTTGGACAGCATGCATGTACGCATCCAAGTTCACAGTCTCATCACAAATGAATTATTGAATGGTTGCTGCTTGGCAAGTCTTTGTCCTGCCTAGTTATCGTACAGGGGCCACTACAAATGAACTATTGAATGCTTATTTATTCCACACTGTTGTCACTGTGAGCATCAAACTGAGCCAAGCTCCCTCTATATATATCTAGCCAAATTGCACAAGCTCTCTCTACTTGTATGTCCCACTTGGTCCAACTCCCATCTTTTTCTCTCCATGACTTGACTGATTTTGCTGGAACACAGCTTCTAGGTGGGACCATGTGGCTCAATCAGTCGTTTGTAAAGTTATGGGCCTAAAGACTTGGCTCCTTAACAAGTCAGTCAAGGTAGTTCGTATGTCGTCATCAACTTAATTAACAATAGGCAATTCTGGATCCACATCCTCGGGTTGCATCACTAGCTTTTCTCACTTGTGCAACCTTCTATACAGAATGGAGACTATACATCATGGTCGGGTTGCGTTGACATCTACTGTATTTCGTGCAACTTATCAGACAATAAGAGGGTTGATGGACACTAACTGTCCGAGTGGCTTTGTCCATCAGCTAAACAGGACACAGACCACCGGAGCACTTCTGTATTTTCGTAGAAGTTGGGTAGGCTTCTACCTTCTACATCATCGGGCTGTCAATATTGAGTTATTATATAACAGACAGCGAGAGCATATACTAGCAAGCAAACAAAAACAGGACCGCAGAAGATTTAATAACTCCAAGCTAGGCGCCTTAGCATAGAGTATGATTTTAATGAAAATCTTAGGAACTAAAATAAATTTTCTATGAATTTTCAAACATTAAATCATACCAGACTTTTGGATAGAAGAAAATATTTAGATTTCTCTTTGAGGAATCGGTCAAGCATCCGTTGGCATCAAAAGCATGCATGGAACGCAGTGTGACTGCATACATATGGGGTGTATGGCACTGTTCCACTGCATACATAGCTGGTAAACAGGATGCCCAGCGCCTACTACTGGTCCTGTCACGCCATGAGTTTGCATCGCAGGGCCCATCTGTGGCCAATACACACCGGTACCACTGCTGCTATGATGACTCACATCCTGCTGGCCGTGGCGGAAACCATGCGGGTTGACCTGCTGGTGAGTCAGACCTTCGTGGTGGTACTGGATCTCATGGTTCGCCGCAACAGCATCATATGACATGCCCCCAATGACTTGCATGCGGTGCTGTCACTCCTGCTTGTAATTACAGTACACACAACTGAGACATTGTCCATGTCGGATGTCAATACACCCTCGGCGGCATCCGGTCCCATGTCCAAACTGGAGCGCTGCTGCCATTCAGTGTGTCGTTCTTAGGAACAGAGACGGGTCCAGGCAACACATGAGCGGTAGACAGAGCTGATGCCCCTTGTGTGATGCCACACACGTTTGCAGCATAGCTGGTCCACACGTGTCCTTGGCCATCTACATCGTATGACTGTGACTCATACGATGTTCTCCCCAAGTGTAGCCAGAATGTGACACCGTTTGAGTTGGCTCTGAACGGCTGACAGCAACCACATGGATGGAATCGAGTTGCTTCTCCACATGCAAATACAAAAACTACTCGGACACATCACCACCCACCTGCAAATGTCTATTTAATATTTCATTAGTAAGGACAATAATGTGCGTTAGCGACGTCATCAATTTGGAAAGTTGTAGCATTTTCAGTCACGATGGATAAATTACTAAACCTGTCCTTTGTTCATGCTTGCTCACAAGTGCAGAAAAGGTTGCAATGGATGGTGTTGGTATGCCCTAGCTTTCTCACCCAAACCTAACACAGACACATATATTATTTTTTTTTCTCGAATACGCAAAAGATTTGCGTATCATTGTATCAAGAAGAAGAGTTTGAACATACAAACAACACGCTTCGGTCGAGCGACGAAGGAGGTCGACCTAAAATAGCCGTAGCTGGACCATCCTAGCAAAAAACCCACATTTCGATATTACATAAATGAAAAACATCCAATATCGACGCAGTGGTGCAACCTAGGAGGCTTGGCGCTCTTCACGGCTGCCTGGACGAACCCTTTTCCGCCATCTACGAAGAGCGCGTCAATGCTTCGATGTTGGACGCAGTCAGGTTGCCATCAAGATCTTGTTATAGGCCTTTAGTTCTGACGCGGATGGCCTTTGTGTAGCCCATACGCTATCAGGACCTCACCTTGCTTGGATGCTAGTACACAAGAGAGCCTCTGAGCCGCCAGCCGCCTGCTCCAGAGCGGTAATGCCGGCTTAGCAGGGGGCTGCATGGGTGGCTCACAAATAAGCGGAGAGTTGGTGTGGTCTGTGCCACTCGAGGTGGCGTGACCTGAGCCTCGACTGTGCTCAGCAAGCAAAGGGAGTGTCAGCCATCTGAGCACCAAGGCGGTCATCGGCCGCCATCTAACGCATCAGCGAGCGACGCTGCAATCTCCTCCTTCATCGGATCCTCTGAGACCACACGCGCGGGGTACATGGCATCCGAGAAGTGCGTGAGCAACAGATCGAGCTCGAAAGGTCCTACACTCACTGGTGGGCTCACCGCGACCTTCCCGGGCAGCACCGCCGGGCGGCAACAATGGTGTCTGGGCGCCGCAGCATTGCTGCCATCCCTTGGCCACACCCATTGACTGCGACATCGATGCTGGCGTCCGTCACCGCAGCGCCTAGCGGCGCCGGGTACAGCTTCGCCCGAGCTTGGCGTAGCTCGCCTGTGCTCAAGACCGCATACCGGCATAAGTGCATGGCTGGTCATGGCGCTCCGGGGAAGGACGTCGACGGGGTGTGCCCAAGTCGCCAGGTATACCGTTCCTTGCCGAACTCGGCCTCCGTGGCCGCTTGCTGTCACGCGCATAGTGGCGGAAGCCCCTGAATGCAGGCAGCGCTGGGGCAGCCTACAGGTTGCCACCCCGTGTATGGTGGAGGGGCAGCCGAGGCATTTCCGCGTGCCCTAGAGGGCAATGGGGCACTGGACTTGGCGGCGGAGCCTTATGTCGGCCTCCAGACGGCCCCCGTGAAAGGACCTTGCGCAACCAATTGGCTTCTAGAGCGGAGAAGCGCTGTTGACGGACGTCGAAGCGAGCACCGGACTGGTCCTCGCTGCCGCTGTCCCAACCTCGAACAGGAAGCCCGTGAACGAGCTGCGGTCGTGGCCACTGATGATTGGGGCCCTTTCCCGACTACCGACTCTTGACCCTACGGCAGCACCATCACGCGTGGTGGAGCGTGTTTGGGCATGCTCCAGCAGTGGCGACCAGCAAACTGCGTCGAGGTATGGGGTTTGGGAGATAGCCGGCGATGACTCTTCATCGGAGGTGTCAAGGTCCTACTCTGCCCATCGACGAGCCTTGGAACGCCCCATTGAGTCCCCCCTGGGTGGAAGGGGGAGGCTTGGGGGAGAGCGAAGACGACGACGAGCTGGGCATGGAAGGGCGGACGAGGAAGATGTCGATCCCCGTGGTCAGACTAACCCAAGGAACATCTGAATGGTTGTAGAATTTATCCAAAAATTTCAAAAGCAAGGCTTGGTTTTGGGTGTGGATGTCGATGATGCCCAAACCACCCTCCTCTTGTGGTCTACATGCTGATTCCCATGCAACCAGACAAGTTCCTCTCCTATTTATGTCTCCTTTACTCCAAAGACACAATTTTTGGCACGTTCGTACAGCAGGAATACTTGCATAGAAAGATTGGTATACTTATACCACCATTTTCTTGTGAAATACACTTTGGAAGCCCAATATTTTTCCCCAAAACCTTATAAATTAAAGCCCCAGATTTTTTTCAGACATGTGATGGAATTCACCTGTTTGGATCACCCGTGAGCCTACTAAATTTAAATTCGATCTAGCCCACAACCATTACAAAAAATGTTGCATGCTCAGGCCACTGATAAAATACGGGGCAATGCTAAGGTACACACTTTCTCTCTAAGGAGATAATATCTCAAATTAATGTAAGCCATCGATTTTTTTAGTGTTTTCAGTTAATTAATTTAGAAAAGAAAAACATCATCAAATCCTCACGTCACGGAAGAGGGAGTCCAGCAAGGCGCCTTCCTTTTTAGTCAGGACGACTCCACCCTTTTTTGAGCTCAACGTGCACACATTGAGATTTTATTTGGCAATGTATCTGTTGACAATAAAAAAATCGGTAACACACCAAAACAAGAGCTAGATTGCTCTATGTAGGACAAGCCGAAATCAGGAATCAGCAAGCGCCTAGGGATATGCACACCTGGACCTTGTGCCTCCAACGATGAGCGCGATACGCAAGACACGTCGTCGGAGGAGCCTCGTCGGGAGGGCGATACGCAAGACACGCCGGGCGAAGTCTCTTGAAACCCGAAACCCCACACGCCGGGACGGACCCGTGAGGACGTGCGGCAGCAATGGGCTGCCCTAGCCGCCCTGACCGCTCTAGGGCGTTGTCGTCGTCGATCACCTGTTCATGGCAGTGGCAACGAAGAAGAAAAGAGGAAGAGGAGAGAAGATTAGGGTTTGGTAAATGTGTTGTGACGATTGGATGTAGATGGGATCAAATCGGCCATGAACCTCTTTATTATATAGAGGAGGGTGGTCTTATCCTTTTAGGAAACCGCCCTTGGACATTTTTATCTCCAAAACCGACTCAAACACGATTAGGAAAGAGATCGGTTCGGGATCGTCGGACACAGCCCGCCGCGTGTTGACCGGACGCTGGACTGGTCCGACCGGACGCCCGGTCACTAGCGTCCGGTCGATTCCGCAGAGCTCCAAAATCGCGACCAAACGCCCTGGCCGACCGGACGCTCTGACCGGACGCACAACTGACGCTACGAAAATGACCGACGCCCGGTTGCCGGCGTCCGTCGCTTTCCGCAGAGTTCTCGAAACCGCCTTTCTTTGACCGACGCCGCAGGTGGTTGACCGGACGCACCGTCGCGTCAGCGTCCGTCACTTCCAGAGAAGCCCGTTTCGATCTTCCTCCAAAATTTGGCTAAGTCTGAAAATTTACCGTGTCTTGGACCTCCAAAATATGAGTAAGTCTGGAATTTTGCGGTTTGGCTAAGTCTGAAATTTTACCGCGCCTTAGCCCAAGCCAATTTTGGGTGCCAGCAGTATCCTATGGAAACCAACTTCGTGTGCAAACTATGAAAACTTCAATAAGATCACAGGATGCTCATCCGATGGCTAGAGGTAGAGGTGGGTTATTTAGCACTTAAACCCCCACTCATCCCACCCTAATCCTAAATTTTGTAAATTACCCCACGTACGCGAGTCCTTTCGTCGCCGTCCCGTCGCACACCAGGTCCCGCGCGAGTCCTTCGCCGCCTGGTCCTGATCGCCGAGCCGCCGCCTGGTCCTGATCGCCGCCAGGTCCTGTAGCTTCTATGAGCACTTGGCTGACTGACGGAGTACAGTAACACAGTACGCCAGGACGCGTACGTGTACGGTGGGCTGCCACTGCATATGTAGATTTGGAGTGGATTCGATCGTCCCCACTGTCATCTCCGGCAGATATACATGCACACCACCATTAATGGAGTGCGCGGGGAAGCAAGAATATGCAGGTTACTGGCCTCTCACCATCGTCGTGAACAATGCAAGAACATTCGGCGATGCGTATCGATCGTATTCAGATTCTTAGCTGCAGGCAGGCAGGCAGGCAGTGGCAGCTCCATGGTCTCGGCGATCCAACCGTGCTGTGCTGTGCTCCATGCTCTCGGCGGCCATGTCAGCTCCACAGAGTACTGTACTCCTACGTACGTAGGAGTACTCGTATCGTACAATTAATTAATCCGCGACATGCGGGCAGGCGCTGTATGTCCGTGGCCGTGGACCTCACCGGCCGGTCGGTTGACTCCTCGGCGGCTGACCGCTAGGCCCCGCGACCGAGACCTTGTTCCCGGAAAGGCGGCGATCAAGACCAGGCGGTGGCTCGGCGATCAGGACCAAGGCGGCGGCGCGGCGAAAGACTCGCGCGGGGACCTGGTGCGCCATGGGACGGCGACGAAAGGACTCACGCGAGTGATGTACGTGGGGTAATTTGCAAAATTTAGGATTAGGGTGGGATGAGTAGGGGTTTAAGTGCTAAAATAACCCACCTCTACCTCTGGCCATCGGATGAGCATCATGTGATCTGACTGGAGTTTTCATAGTTTGCACACGAAGCTGGTTTCCATATATAGGATACGTTGCCCACAATGATATGGGTGTAAATACCACCGAAAAAAATACGACATGTATCGTGTGCTTGGGTCTCAGGGACAACTCGAAGCTCTGCTGAAATCACGCCGCTGCTGCCACTCGGCGCTGATGGTTCGCCGCATTCGGCATCCTCACTCGCCACCGGAACCGACCGCCACCTCGAGCAAGGGATTGATGCAAGCTATTAGCCCAATCGTCAACCTGATCTGCGGCGACAATCCAATAAGAATTTCTGGGCTTATCTTTTTTTATATATACTGTGTCGTCATACGAGAGTTAATTCGAAGGTTTCACTGGTGTTTGTAACTACTAATAGTAGGATTAATCGGCAGGCCGGGTTCAGAGGGCTTCGATTTAAGATACTGACAATTGTTGCGTCTTGTATTTATCCTGAAATTGCAAGGAACTCGTCAAATTAAATGCATAGTATTGCGTGCTTCGCCAAAACCGATGGATATATTAAAGGTGTATTACGAGTACTGCTTTGGCTGGTGAGTTGTTTTATCAGTTATCACATTACGTACGGTGTCGTTGACTTGACCCAGGGCGCGAGTCTTGGCGCTCGATCGTCTAACCTCTGTCCCACTGCATAGTGCACTCTGGCTCCATGCTTCTCACATGGCTGTTTAATTTGCTTGTCGGCATTGGTCGTGTTGTTTGCTTGTCACTATTGGATTGTTCTATACCCCGCTTCGCAAGTTATTGTTGCCTGCATTGGTTTTGTTGACAGCAGCTGGAGGAAGAGATGAGGAAACTGAGCAGATGCTTCGAATCAGTGGTAGTCGGATTCTATATTGCGCGTGATGGAACTGCTTAGAAGGTCGAGATTCTATATACGCCACATAGATAATCTACTGTCAGGATTTGAAATTGACCATACACAAACAGTGTGTATCCATGGACATTTTATATAGGAAAACACCGTTCCTTTTGCACATTTGACGATTACTACTAGGACAAAAAATCAGATACTTCCTTTAACAGCTGGAGGAAGAGGCTACTGGAACAGGTGGATTGATGCAAAAGGTCTCAACTCTCCCATTGTACGCTTGGAGCTCAAACTCTTTGGAACCACCGGAATCATTGCGTCTTTGATGATATTACCCCTAACCTTGGTTGTGCTCTCACGCTTGCTAGAGAAGAGCGCCGATTGTGGAGTCTACGCGGATCCAAGGGTTTGTCCTCCTTGATAGCCCCTATCTTTCGTGGTTCGCTTAGTATGTCCTTGGCCCTTTTCAGGTGCGAATGTATTTTCTGGAATTGTCTGAGGTTGTGTGTCTTGTATGTTGTATGGCTCTATTCTCTTTCATTCTTCTTAATACAATGATGTACAGATCTCCTGCGTATTCCTCAAAACAATTGTTACATAGTGCAGTGGAGACCGGGCGTCAGAAGGCATCAGTACTGCATTCAATAGCCCAATCAAGGCTAGTGGGGACACCAGGGTGTACTCGCATGCATTCTACCTAATCTGCTACAGATACACAAAGAGACCAATAATGTGCAAGATTCAATGCTAGCTTCGAGTCTTCGACACTACTCCCTCCGTCACATGGAGACGGTTATTTTTGACTTTTTGAATTTCATGTTTGACCATTCGTTTTATTTAAATTATTTTAGTAAATTAGAAAATAAATAAATTATAATTAAAATATCTCCAATGATAAAATCAGTTATAAAAAAAATAAATATTATTTATATAAAAAAATTTCAAATAAGACGAATAGTCAAACCAAATGGCACGGAGTCCAAAAACGACAATCTTAGTGGAACGGAGGGAGTACTAGCTACGGTGCACTTTGTAGTAGTAGGCCACTGTACTCGCCTTGTAGTACAGCTAAGGTACTCTAAAGTCTCGGATATATATGATTCTGAAGTAAACGTAACTGCAACAATTTTTAACTTTTGCACAGTTAGTCTAAATTGCATCTCTGGTGAACCGGAAACAAGCTACAAGATTCTGCAGTAAAAGTAACTGAATAGAATTATTCAAGCCTTATGTAACTCAAGCTCTCCAGTTCATTACCCCAGGCCGGGTGAACCAGAAGCAATAGACAATATACAGAGAATATTACAAGCACTTGTTTGCTCCACACGTAGGTCAAATAGACAATACAATCACGAGGTATATTATATATAAAATAGCCTGCCTGCCACATGTGCAGTACTGGTTGGAGAGATGAACCCATTGTCCATTGACATGCTATGGACCTGCAGTAGGTCCTCGCTTCAGCACACCGGCGTGGGTGAGCAGCGCCCACAGGTGCGTGATGAACTCCCTCCCCCTGGCAAGAGCTTCCAGATGTGCCCGGGCATCGTCGGACGGGGACACGTAGAGCATCATCTCCGTCCAGAATTCAGAAAGAACCTTCCACCGCAATGCTGGCTCTTGGATGTCTTCAATCAGATGCCTTGCAAGCTGAACTCCCTTCACAACGGGCGACAGTGCTTCATAGGCCTCACCATTACGTGTGCCATTTCTCAGTAGCTCCTCACAGCAGTTCTCCTTGCTCTTGTTGCACCCTTTGGCTTTGAGTAACTCGCCTGCCTCCTTGATTGACTCATCAAGTATGGATTCCGATATAGAGCTGTGGTCAGGCAGGAGGTCAGGTGCGAAAGCCAGGAGATGCATGCAGTACTGCGACAGAGTAGTGGCTGCTGTAACCGTGTCTCCTCTTTTGGCGTCGTCTTCTGCGTCTTCTTTTTTAGCTTGTGCATCCAGCTCGTGCTTGCACAGTGTTGTAGCAATGTGCCAGACCAGTATTGTCCGAGTGACGGACCCATCGGTAGCAGTAGCATCACATGCCCATGAGAGGTTGTCCAAGCCATTGTTTTTCAGTGACGCTACTCCGTTGGTCAGGTGGCCATTGCTTCTCAGTAGGGAATCAACCACTGCTTTCTTCACATTATCGGACAGCTTGACTGACCTCTTTTGCCCCTCCTTGGCCTTCTTCTCTAGCAGGCGCAGTGTAGCATAGTGGAGACAATTCCTAACTCGACTTTTCCGGCCAAGCTCCCAGAGGATACAGTACTGCCCAAGTCTGTTCTTCCAGGGGCGAAATGCCTTCAGCCTCAAAAGAAGTCTGATGATCATCTCATGGAAACAACCACTTCTTTGCAAAAGAGGTGTCGTCACATAGCTTCGTATCAGCGCCACCTTGAACCAACCTGAGGCTACATAGATGTAGAGCTGGTACGCCTCTAGAAATACCAAGACAACCGTTATGAATATGGTCAAGCGAGTGATCGGAGTGGGAGAGCGATGCTTGACGATGAGGTAGATGAGCCAACAGCATAGGCTAATCATGATGGTAGGCAGACAAAGAGCTAAGTATCGACCCTTCTGGTAAAGGTAAGAGTACCTTGTGTAATATATGTCATGGACAAACACAAGCTCTTCCTCGATGACCCTGAAGGCTCGCTGGTACGGCTTGTCACCGGCGACGAGCAGGCCTTTGAAGACGAAGTCATGGGTTTTTTCAAGCCCTGCCTCTGAGAGCTTGAAGCCAGCAAACCCTTCGGTTGAGCATCTTGGAGAGCGCCATGGAGAGGCACATGTCCTTGAGCATCATGCCCCCACGCTCAGGCAAGAGCAGATTCCCCGTGCATTGCCAGACCTTTTCCACGGTAGTAACCCCGTCTTCATTGTACCACGGCTTCCGCTGTGGATGCTTGATGCAGTACTTCTCGCCAGCGACCATATACTTGTAGCCTGCCATGGTCACTGGATTGAAGGAGGTCGCCCCTGGCTGCTGCAGGTTGTTCTCCTGCTCCATGTATTCGGCGATCACCTTCATCTTCTTGTTGAGGTAGTACTTGCTCACCATCCTCATGGAAGCAATCCTCACATAACACTTAAGGACACCAACGAAAAGGATGGCCAGGAGTGGGCGAAGGTAGGGGAAGGGACGACTATTCCGCCACAAGGTAATATCCACAACAATGTACACCACCAGGAACCCCTTGAAGATGTGTTTTACAAAGATGCCTTTCCAGTTGTTGACGTCGTCAAGGCGGAAAGCCGTGAGGTTGTCCGTGCTTCCCAGGAGTAGAAGCATGAACACAGCCCACACGGCGAAGTAGTCGATGTAGCAATAGGAAGAACTCATCATCCTCCCAATGGTGTAGCTCACCAGCGGGTAGGACAGCGTGTTGATTCCCATCACCATGTTGTGCAGGAGACCGTGGCTCGACTGCCGGCGTAGCGAACCAAGTATGTGTAGGAGGAACATGGCAGAAATGGCCAGGACGACCAAAACCAGTACTAAAAATATATGAGCATAATCCCTATCACTGCAACCATTGGAAGGGGGACTTGGAGAGGGACTCTGTGCCAAATCCACCATGTTGGCAGCAGCAGCCTTGGTTTCCTCACTAATCCTAGAATCTGATATGAGTTGGCGCTGTATACTTGTCTACCTCACTCCAATGAAGGCAGTACAGAGTTGTAGTGATGGAGAGCTCTCTGAGGAGGTCCTATGTATATATAGAGAAGCATCGCATATGGTGGTTGTGGGTCTTGGGAAAAGCTAATCATCCAACGGCAGAAGGAAGCCTACATGTAAAATCACGGAAGAGCACTCAAATTAAATAATATACATACTTCCTCTTGAGTGAGGATTTTTTTTTTTTTTTGCCATTTTTTAGATTATGCATATAAAATCAGGTCTCTATATCCTCGTGGGATATGTATAGCCAAAAGTTATATGAGCTATTAGGTTCAAAGCCTCAAAACCGAGAAGCGTAAAACAGTAATTAAGGAAGGGAGCCTAAGGAGAAAGAAAAATCTAGCTGCATTCCTCCTTGCGTCGGACTTCAGTTGCCATTAACCATATTTCATAATTTTTTGGGGTCCGTGTAGGGTGGTCTGAGACTCGTGTTGCTGGAATATGTCACTGCCAACAGTCCTACTTAACAGAGGCTCGTGTTGCGGGAACGCGTCTCACGTTTTTCCATTGGCCGTGGATGACTCCTAACGAGTGACGTGTTCCATTTATCCGCACCGCTGATCTTATATTAGTGACGTATTTTAATTTTGCGTCGTTGACTCAGGCGTTCCTTTGTGCTGTTCGGGCATAGTGCCTCATGAAATTTGTAAATATTTGTACAATTTTTGTGTGGGGAGATTTTGTATATATCTTGCTAGTCTTCTATTTCAAGCAATCAAGTTTTATTTCGGTACACAGGTATGGATCCATACCCTTTTAGATGAATATAAGACTCGAGTAGAGTTTAAGAACTAAATGACACACTAAAATATAACTTTTAAGAAATTATGAAGTTATTATTAAACTTATGACCCAACTGAAGAGCCAGCAGGCTTATATATGTTTAATTTATAATGCCGGACTATTGCATTGCAGGGTTTAGAAGGCCATATTACAGTGACGGCTTCGATTTAAGATCGATACTGGTATTTTTGTTTTCTTCTTAGCCTAGGAAATTTCATAGAACTCATCGAATGTACAATATAGTGCTGCGTGCTTCGACGAAGGGATGGCGCAAGCTCAACAAACTAAGGCCCTGTTTGTTTCGTTGGTCCTAGGACGTCCTAGGACTTTTGGAAAAAGTCCCTCCATGACGTATTTCTGGGGACTTTTTAACAAAAATCTCAAAAAAGTCCCTTCCTATTTGGTTTTCTAGGGACTAAAAGAGACTCTTTTTTAGTCGCAATAGCAAAAAGTCTGTGGACCAAACAAGGTCTAAAGGTTTATACTTTACACTTACTCCATGACGCTGGTGTGTTGTCTTATCAAATTAGAAATGTACGGTTTGGTTGACTTGACCTAGGGCGTGTCTCGCCGGTCGTCAGTCGTCACATGCCGAATCTCTCCGTCCAACTGTACAGAGCACGCTGGTTGTTTGCTTGTCACATTGCTTGTGGGCACGGGTCTCCTGTTTATGATTTTGATTCACGACTCGTGATTATACCACTAGTGTCTATTAATGACACCGAGTCTGATTTTAAAACATATTATATTTCATTGTGACGTGCACATTTGCCAGTCTCCCACAATGACAAATGTGGTTAGCATATTATTTCATATTATCTTTCATGTAGTGATAGAGTTGTGGGGAATTTGGGTAAAAAGTGCATTTTAGGGTAGTTCCAAATTAAATTTCTTAATGGCTGCTGTGGGCGAGTAGAAGAAAAATCTAGGGCGTTATGTTGAATTATCTCTAATAATCACAAAGATGGGTAATTTATATAAAAAATAGTGCATTACTTTATGTTTTCTCTATCAAGGACCGGGGTGGCTAATTTTTAAACAAGAATATATCATACAACTATTAATGATAGCGACCATGATTACGATCTACCAAATAAAAGTCTAGATATGTCATTTTAGTGTGTGAGAATTTTTAATAATTCTCTTTTTTTATAGCATGGCAGATGAGAATTAATAATTGGTGATAACAATGTAAAATTAGAGGGTCCTGACTATTATGAGAATTACTACAACTTATTTTTTTTTTTAAGCATGTCTTATGAGAATTTATGTGAAAATTTCATTGGAGTTTTAAACAATTTATCTATAGTAACATTGATCGGCAGGGTTCAGAAGCGGCAGCACTAATGAGCGGATGTTCATTAGAACAGCAATCAGCCAACCATTTTTAGACATCCCATAACTTTCCTTTTCTAGCAAAAAAAAACTCGCTTTCCTTTTTGGAAAGTTTTCTATTTTTAACAAAAAAAAAAAGGAAAGTTACAAAGCTAGACGCATAACTTTTATCTAACGCTGCCAAAAAAGGAAATTGAAAAATAAATAAAAGAAGAATAAAAATTAAAAGAATACTAAAAAGCCACACAAAACATAACTAAATAAAAAATCACATAAAACAAAACTAAATAAAAACAAACAGAATAATAAAAAAGAAAGAAAATGTAAGTTTATGTTTACCACAGTAGTCCTGGTGCTAGCCTACAATGGTGGGATCAAGACCGCCACTACCGGTCTGGGCCAGGGACAACCTAAAGGAAGGACAGTAATCAACTGAGTAGTTGCAGAACGAGCGAACGACTGCGCAAATGGATTTGCAGAACGGGCGAACGACTGCGCAAATGGATTTGCAGATAAAAACGGTAAAAAAATAAATTGGTTAATGTATAAAAAATAAAAATCCAACATGACGCGGGGATGATTCGCTCAACCAGAAGGTAATGAACGGCTCACGCGAATGGATTTGCTATTAAAATCCAACATAGGCTATTATTATTAATAAATAAGTTGTACCGTACAGTGTCCACGTACCTGTGGTGTTCTTGCGTTGAGGTTCTCACCAGTATCGCCGGTACGCACGAATTCACGATCCTCACATACTCACATCGCAGTACTGCATAATAAAGCTGAAAACCTGCATCTCGGTACGAACCGAAGCAACTATTCTGGTGACCTTCGGCACTTCCTCTGTTGTCCGTGCTGTACGTGCCCGCGCTGGTTGCTAGATAAATGTGCACGGCGCCAGCGCCGGCGCTGGGGTCCGTCCGGACTCCGGGGTCAAGCTGAACCTACGCCACAGCCTGACAAGTGAGAACCTACCGGCAGAGGAGACACGAGAGGAATCAATCACTCACCACCGATCGTGTCAGTATCAGACACAAGAGCATCACGAACAGGGGCAGTTCACTGTTCACTGGACAGTTCGACGACCGCGTCTAACTCAAGCAGTGTTTGAACGGGTGAACGACCGCGGGATTGGATTTTCGGTTCAGAAGGTAAGCGGTGCCCATTTAATTAAAGTGACGTGCTTCGGTTTATTAGTTAAGATACTGACATTAATTCTTGTCTTGTTCTTAGGCGAGGAATCTGCAAGGAACTCGTCAAATTGTATAGTACTGCGTGCGTACTAGCAAATTGAAGGTGTAGTTGACTTGACCCAGGGCGAGTCTTGCTGCTCGTCGTCTCATGGTGAATCTGTGTGTCCCACTGCACAGTGCGCACTGGCGGCTTGCTTGTCACATGGCTGCTGTTTAATTTGCTTGCCGGCATTGGTCGTGTTGTTTGCTTGTCACGTTAGCTTGTTCTATACTACACATAGCTAGCCATTATTGTATGCATTGGTTTTGTTCACTGCTGGTGGAGGAAGATGAGGAAGCTGAGCAGATGCTTCGAATAAGTGAAGGAGATGCTGACGGCAGCTGCGCTCTGCCTATCAGAGAGTACTTGCTGCTTTGAGCGAGGTAGCACATGAGTCCATTGTGTCAATTAGCTAGGTAGGTAGGAGAGAGCTTTCTTATGTTTTCATTCCCGCCTGTATGTGTGTCGGTAGTTTTAGCTCCCGCATGTATTCCGGCCTGTAGGTGCCGTGCAGGAGGAAGTTGGGGGCGGCGCAGGACGAGGTGCTCGTGAGTGGAGAGTGGGAGGCGTTCAGTAAGTGGCTGAGGGCTGTAACCCTAACTTGTCCATATATATAAGCCCGGTAAGAGAATTCAAATGGGCTGCCTAGCTGGGCTAATATTTTCCGTGACGGGCTTTTAAAGCTGCCCGCCACGAAAATCAATTTACCGTGGGCGGGCATCTGAATAAGCCCACCACGGAAAATAGTGTTATTTTCCGTGGCGGTCTTATTAAGATGCCCGCCACGGTAAATCGATTTTCCGCGGCGGGCACTTTTGCCAGCCACGAAAATTAAAAACGTCCACCACCGTTAATCGGGGCATTAACCGTGGCGGGCAAAAAGAGTGCCCGCCATGGTTAAATTTGGGCTGTATCTCGCAAAATGATTTATGTAGAAGTGTTGTTTGCTTGTCACATTGCTTGTGGGCGCGGGTCTCCTGTTTGTGATTTTGATTCACGACTCGTGCTTATACCACACGTGTCTATTAATGACACCCAGTCTGATTTTAAGACATGCATATTATTGTATTTCATTGTGACGTGCACATTTGCCAGTCACCCATAATGACAAATGTGGTTAGTTTATCGTAAATACTAGCCTATTATTTTAAATTATCTTTCATGTCGTGATAGAGTTGTGGGGAATTTGGATGAAAAGTGCATTTTAGGGTAGTTCCAAATTAAATTTCTTAATGGCTGCTATGGGTGTTTTAGAAGAAAAATCTAGGGCGTTATGTTGAATTGACTCTAATAATTACAAAGATGGGTAATTTAGATAAAAAAATAATGCATTACTTTTTTTCTTATCAAGGGCCGGGGTGGCTAACTTTTAAACCAGAATATATCGTACAACTATTAATGATGGCGACCATGATTACAATCTACCAAATAAAAGTCTAGATATGTCTCCTTATTAGTGTGAGAATTTTTAGAACTTCTTTTTTTATAGCATGGCTGATGAGAATTAATAATTGGTGATAACAATGTAAAATTAGAGGGTCCTGATTATTATGAGAATTTCTACGACTTATTTTTTAAGCATATCTTATGAGAATTTATGTGAAAATTTCATTGGAGTTTTAAACTATTTATCTATAGTAACATTGATCGGCAGGGTTCAGAAGGTAAGCGGTGCCCATTTAAAGTGACGTGCTTCGGTTTAGTTAAGATACTGACATTCTTGTCTTGTTCTTAGCCGAGGAAATTGCAAAGGAGCTCGTCAAATTGTATAGTACCGCGCGTGCGTACGAGCAAATTGAAGGTGTAGTTGACTTGACCCAGGGCGAGTCTTGCCGCTCGTCGTCTCACGGTGAATCTCTGTGTCCCACTGCACTGTGCGCACTGGCTGCTTGCTTGTGACATGGCTTGTTTAATTTGCTTGTCGGCATTGGTCGTGTTGTTTGCTTGTCACATTAGCTTGTTCTATACTCCACGTAGCTAGCTATTGTTGTCTGCATTGGTTTTGTTCACTGCTGGTGGAGGAAGCTGAGCAGATGCTTCCAATAACTGAAGGAGATGATGATGGCTGCTGCGCTCTGCCTATCAGAGAGTACTGCTTCGAGCGAGATAGCACATGAGCCCATTGTGTCAATTAGCTAGGTAGGTAGGAGAGAGCTTTCTTATGTTTTCATTCCGGCTTGTATGTGTGTTGGTAGTTTTAGCTGCCGCATGTATTCTTGTTCAGTTAACATAGTAAAGCCCCTCGGAACAAATTTCTGTGGAAACTGTATCCAAGGTTGCACCCTGCATATATAGTGTGGAATTCTGAGGCGTGTCAACCTTCACGATGCAAGCCAAGGTTGCACCCTGCATACATAGCATGGAATTCTGAGGCGTGTCAACCTTCACGATGCAAGCCAGGCTCCTTGACGCGGCTCATTGGTCTCTAAGGGCAACGCCCACCCGCCGCTGCTCTCCCAAGCTGAAAGCTCCGAAAAACGCTGCTATCTTGGCTCACCCATCACACACACTAGGAAATGCTGGGACCAAACTGATAAGGACAGTTGATCGCACACCAACACAAATCCACGAGGATCCGTAACACCCGCTAGGGTTTTACGAGCGGCGGCTTCGACAAGGAATAATCCCAAAATAAAATCCAATCTAAAATGTACACGGCCAATCTAAAATATACATTGACATGGACTCTACCATGGATGATGGGAAACCGAATGAAGAAAAATCAGAGAAGGAAAAATACTAATGAGGAAAAAGGGGGGCAACATGAATGTGGATGGCAAAAAAGGGAACAATCAGTTGCCTAACTCTGACAGCATACTGCCGATGGTAGTGCTGCCCAACAAGAGGGTGAAAAAGCTGATCCGCCAATGAAAGTATGCAGCAAGCCAGTGATAGTGCTTTCTCAAAGTGGGATGACTAATGGCAATGGCAATTGGACGGCTAAAAATGGTGGTACAGCATCCTCTGTGAGATCAAGCAAAAGAAGTGCAATAAATGCTGATCAAGATTCTGTGGAGAAGGCAACAAAGCTGAAAGCAATAAAAAACTTGGATTTTGCGACAACAAAAGGTAAAGATTCCCAGTCATCTTCTTTTATTTATAAAGATAAATAAAGTGCGAGACGAATCTTGGATAATTCTTTCTCTTTTTTCTGTTTAATCTTGTAAATATACAGTTTCACCAAAACTTGTGAAAATTGTCGGTTTATCCCCAAGTCTATGATGTTGAGTATTTCTATGTATTTTTCAAGTTAAGTTGACGGTTCTTGATGAACTTTAACTACCGTCAACAGCAGGCGACATCGGATGAAGTGAGTAGGGAGGGAGAGAAGTGAGATTGCTGTACCCTAAGTCCTCGTGATATATATGTGACCTCAGAACTAGGCCTCATGGGCTGGCCGGCTGGGCCTGATTTACCGAGGGGGGTTGGGATTATAATGCCCGCCTTTGGTTAATGATTAACGGTGGCGGTTACATAATAAATGTCCGCCTCAGTTAATGGATTTTGTGAGGCGGTTTCTTTTCACCGCATCAGTTAATAAAAAATAACCGCCATGGTTAATCGAGGCTTTAACCGTGGCGGTTTCAAGGTCTGCCCGCCATGGTTAAGATTTTGTAAATGCCTCCTAAAGGATTTTTTTGTAGTACTGCTATGCATTCTATGATTGACGCCAAGGAATTATTCGCTACTGAAGACAACCATTTGCATTTTATGACCGAGGTCAACAAAGAAGTGCCCAGGTCGATTGAGGATCCATCAACTAATGCAACATATTCTTCTATGGCCACAACTATCGAGGAGAATGATCTGAATTGTCCCTCTTTAAACCCACCTTCATCATCGGCTACACCTGCAAGACGCTGACGCAAGTCCTATGATAGATCTTCACTTCGTCGAAGTGGCCGCATTTCACAACGCAACGTGTTGAAGGATTTGGCTGTTGTTGGGAAAGATGGGAAGCTTAATGAGGGTGCAATGCAAGACATTGTAGTTTGCCTTAAAATAATTGTTGTCACCAGACCTCCTCAATCCACTGATGAGTTTAAAAGGTTGTGCCTTTTGGGACTTTGTGGCGGAGGCCTCTCTGCTTCTTCGTTGGGGTCATGAATGATGACGCAAGTGCGACTTTGGTGTTCTGATGATGACTGTTGTCCGTGTGATGCATGTCACTTGGCTGGCTATTGCGGCAGAGTTTGTGGAGGATCGGTTCTTGGGTGTACAACAGTGTTTGTTTTAGTCGTTTCGGTCGCTTCAGTTGTGTTGTTGTCGCTAATGTTGAGTTGTTGTTTTGCCATAATACCCAGTCTGGGTTTCTTCTTTTAAATATAATTGGCAGCCCTCCTGCGTGATTGGTTTCATAAAAAATCCCTAGGAGGCCGCATCAGACAGATCATCCTTGATTCAGCCTCTCCTAGCACACGATCTTTACTTGCTGTCGTGATGGCCAACCACACATTCAGTCCTAACATATCATCTCTTATTGACGAGGACGGTGCTAAGACAAGGACACCGATCGAAGCCGGTGGCCGCCATGGAACGCGCGGGGGCCATGATGTTATTGCCAGCACTGCAACAAGTCCACAGGCTTCAATGCCTCACTACTACAGAACTACAAATCATTGTCGGTTTGCTATGAAACTGTTAGTGATAATCCTTCGCTGCTGGTTCTTAGCTTCAACGTCAGAAAATGATTGGGGTCCCCAAAAACTGGCAATGAAAGTCCATATCATTGATGGTTTGGTGGCTTGAACCGGCAGTAATTTCTTGAACCGGCAGTGATGGTGTGCTATCTCACTGCCGGCTTTTGGCTTGAGCCGGCTGCGAATGAGCTCCTCCCACGGCCCTCCCATCCCGAGCACACTCATCCAGAAGTACATTACATATGTCTGGTAAATCGCTGCTGAAATTATGTGTAATTTGCTGAGTTTCTTTGAATCCGTATATATCGGGTATACGAACCCAAAATTTTGGGTAGTATTTTTTCCGGTCTAATATCGGTTACCAGTTTTGTTTACCCAAATTTCTAATTACCCAAACTACTCAACAGCACGCATGCGACCATATATAAATGCACACGTGTGTAGGCCTTTTGCATCGCTAGCGCAACATCCCCTGCATGCATAAACAGACCATCAGGCGTGTGCGCGCATGCAAGGATGTATATATGCATAAATACTGTTGGGTCAGTCTGCATATGTATACTGTAGAGCCCTGAATTTTTGAATAATTGTTTAGTTGGTGAAATGTTTTGGGTTTGGCTAGTGTAACACTTTTCGTTTGTATTTGGTAATTATTGTCCCACCATGGACTAACTAGGCTTAAAAGATTCGTCTCGCAAATTCCAACCAAACTGTGCACTTAGTTATTTTGTTTACCTACATTTAATGCTCGATGCATGCGTCAAGAGATTCGATGTGACGAGCTACTGTAACACTTTTTTGGATCCTTTTCGTGAACTAAACCTGGCCAATGCACGTACCGTCGGCCACGTTGAAGCCGCGTGCCTTGAGCTCATGGTACTCCTGGCAGAGCGCACAGTTCCTGCACCAGCAGTGGACGCAGCAGTCCGCGCAGGGCTCGTCCGGCAGCCCGTACTGCGACCGCAGCCTAGAGCGGAAGGTGCAGGTGTAGAGGCCGCACAGCGTCCCGACCACATGGATTGCGTGTTGCTCCCTGGTCGACGATTTCAGCAATTCTCCCCAGGGTGACGCATGGGCAGAAGGAGGCCAGGAAAGCCTGCAGTAGCAGCACACAGGGGGCATGACGATTGACTTAAGATCGTGTCGTGTGAGCTATATTTCTACCTATCTATATCTATATGCAGACCAAACCACTACTACACTAGCTTACGACGAGAACGTCTGGGTTTTTGAGTAGGGGCGGCTGGTAACACCAGGTGCCCCTACAGTAGCCGTCAAGGCCTGTTGGGGACCAGCCGCCCCTACAAAGTCCACGTAGGGGCGGCTGGTGTTACGAACGCCCCTACTATTAGCGGGGGGCTCTCAATATCCAGCCGCCCCTCTTTGCGACCACCATCGGGGCGGCTGGGAGTGAACCGCACCTGCTGTGTCGACCATCGGGGGGCCGGTGATAAAACCGCCTCTATAGTGGTCTGTAGCATAAGGCCGAGCCCACCACCTTCTTCCACCTCGGGACACTCACTCCAACTCGCAAAAAAAAGGTAGGAAGGCCTTGGGCTCCTCCCAAAAAATGCTCTACTAAGGGGGGGTTTTGATCTCAAATCCTTTGGTGGGGAGCTTCTAAAAGGTAAGAAAATGCTATTCCGATTAATTAGTGCTCGATGCATTTTCTTTAATTGTTGTCCTAAAGGATGGGGTATAGGGAAGCTTGTATGTATGGCACGCTAAGGTGGAAAGCAGGTTTTCGTGAAGAGCTAGATAAATTTATTCTAGCCGCTGCGAATCATGCGAAGACAGAAAACAATGATTCAATAATATGTCCGTGTCGCGATTACAAGAATGAGATAGCATGGAGAAACATGGAGAACATCGGATCACATTTGATTACACGAGGATTTGTTAAGGATTACACAGTCTGGACTCATCATGGTGAAAATGTTGTTGGTGACGTCGACTTCGATGATCTAGGAGATGACCTCTCGAAATCGTAGAGCGCTTGTCTCGATTCGATTCAAGAGCTTGAACCACGAAGGAACCCCGAGCCTGACGAACTACGAGGTGGTGATGGTTGGTATGGCATGGACATAGGTGTCATTGATAATGATGATGGAGCACGTGTCGGGGATGGTAGGGACAAAGGTGGTGTTAAAAATGATGTCGAGCACGTGTCGGGGATGAAGATGATGGTGATTATTTGGAGGAAATGCTAAATGCCCTTGGACCAGAAATATTACGGAAGAGCGCGAAAGGTCCGGAAAACCCGAGAGGGGTGAGAGCAGCATCCAAGGAAACTGTGTATGGTGTTGAAAAGGGTTGTCCGACACACTGGACACTGCTACGTTTTGTGCTTGAGCTACTCATCTTGAAGGCTAAGTACGGCTGGTCGGACTGTAGTTTCAATGCTCTATTGCGTCTCCTATCATGGTTGCTGCCACAGCCAAACTCAGTACCCGCCAATACCTACCAAGCGAAAAAGGCTATAAGTCCATTAACAATGAGTGTTGAAAAAATACATGCATGCCCGAACCATTGTATCTTTTTTCGTGGTGACACGTTTAAGGATCTAGATAAATATCCTAGGTGCGGAGCCGGTCGGTACAAGAACAACAATCAGTACAATGGGGACGAAGCCTCCATAGGGAACAAGAGGAAGAAGGGTGGGAAAAAAGCGGTCTGAGGATTGTCATCTCCAAAAGGACACTCCATTAGGCATTGATCCAAAGCAGAGAAGAATTCCTGCCATGGTAATGTGGTACCTGCCAGTGACCGACCGCTTGAGGCGAATCTTCCTAAACCCCAAAGAAGCCGCACTCATGACATGGTGGCAAGATGAGTGTAAGATAGATGATGATAAGATTGCACACCCGGCCGATGGTACTCAGTGGCAAAACTTTGATGAGAAGCACAAAGACTTCGCCGAAGACCCAAGGAATGTACGGTTTGGATTGAGCACCGATGGAATGAATCCCTTCAATGAGAGGATGAGTGACCACAGCACTTGGTCAGTGATCTTGACCATGTACAACATCCCAACGTACCTGTGCCAGCTGAGAAAGTACCTTTTCCTTACTGTTCTCATTTCAGGTCCAAAACAACCAGGCATTGACATTGACGTGTTTATCAAGCCTGTGTTGCAAGAATTCAAGATACTATGGAAGAAAGGGGTGATGATGTATGATGCGTTCCGAAAGGAGGACTTCATATGTCGAGCCATAATCTTTGTTTCTATCAATGACTATCCCACACTGTTTGCTTTGTCTGGACAGATCAAAGGGAAGACTGGATGCGTAGTCTGCTTGGATGGTACTATATGGGTGTATCTAAATGCATCCAAAAAGGTAGTTTACATGGGGAATCGACGCCACTTAAAGGCAACTCACAAGTATCGAAGCAAGATGAAACACTGGTTCGACAACACTCTAGAGATTGAACCCCCTCCGAAGAGACGCCACAATGGACAACATGTGTTCGAAATGGTGAAAAACTTACACATTATCTATGGAAAGAAGAATCTAGATGGGACAAACAGAGATAGAAGTACACCTCCTATCGAAGGCGTACCTTTCAAGAAACAATCGATCTTCTTTCAGTATCTGGAATATTGGCTAGACTTAGAGGTTCCCCATGCCATTGATGCTATGCACTTGAAGAAGAATGTCTTTGAGAGTACCACGGGTCTCTTGATGGACACGGCCAAGTCAAAGGATGGTCTGCGAACTCAAGGGAAAGACATGGTGCAGCTAAAGGTGAAGCCCGAGATTCACCCGTACTTGAGGAAAAATGGGAAATACACTCTACCGGCTGGCTAGCTTCAACTTGACCCTAGAAGAGAGGAGGGCTATATGCACTTACCTACGAGACGGTCAAAGTTCGACCGGGTTTTCAGCAAGAACGTCAAGAAGCTAGTGTCCATGAAAGTCCCGTCAATAACACATTGCAAGGCTCACGATTGTCATGTAATCGCGGACGGTGTTACTACCTATTGTAATCGAGGGTTATAAAGCCAGATTTCGAAAATGGCCATCACCGCATGTGCTACTTCTTTTTGAAGATATCCCGAGAAGACGATTGACATGAAATAGCTTGATGAACTACATGATTTCGTGGTGGAGACCCAAAACCCAGCTAGAGATATGTATGCCTCCTACTTATTTTTGATATAATGCCACATCTCATGCTTCACGTGGTTCATCGGATAGAGGCACTGCGCCCTTTGCTACTTGCATGAAATGTGGGTGCTCGGAGCGATTCATGTCGATTCTAAGCCAATTCGTGCATAATCGAGCATACCCAGAGGGCTCCATGATAGAGGGTTACAATATTGAAAAAGTCGTCGAGTCTTTGTCGGGGAGTATCTAAAAGTACAGAGGGATTGGTAAACGTGATTCACGTCACAAGGGTAGGTTGGTTTGGGGAAAGGCACCAACGGGAGAAAAGTGTTCATTGACCAAGACTACAAACAAGTGAGTCGGGCGCATTACGGTGTGTTAAAGAGTTCAGCGCTTATGCGACCATACGTTGATGAACACTTGGCTATCATTATGGAGGAGAGGAATGGCCGCTCAAATGAGTGGGTCACGAAACAACACAAGCAACAATTAACTTCATGGTTGAGAGACCAGAACATACCGACCGGGAAACCATGGATGATATTACCATGAACAGGTTAGCATCGGGGCCATCGAGACAAGTCACAACGTGGCAAGCTTACGATATCAATGGGTACACATACTATACCCACGTGAAGGATAGTAAATCTGTGAACCAAAAACAGCGAGGTTCGAATAGAAGCCATCAACAAAAAAGGACGAAGAATCGATTACTTTGGCATCATTGAAGAAATATGGGAACTTGACTATGGAATGAGCATGCGGTGGCGGTGTTCCAATGCCACTGGATGAAAGAACACCAAGCGAGCGAGATCAGTTTGACAATGGTTGACCTCAACAATGCGGGCTACGAGATGACCCTGGGTCGTCGCTTCGAGATGTCGCACAAGTTTTCTATTTACCTAACCCGATCAATCACGACCAGTCAAAGAAGAAGACAAAGCATGTGGTTGTCCCTAGAAAACGGCGCATTATCGGAGTTGATGGCGTGGACAATGTTGATGTGTACAATAATTATGCTGAAATACAGCTATTCACAGACTTTATGCAGAAGATCGGTGTTGTTGAAAAAGAACCTACCCAAAGACATATTGCAATGGGAGCGAAAAGGTGTCAAGGGGAAAGTTGTCACGGCAAGCTAGCTAGTTGTTGAATGTGGAGTCTTTATGTTAGTGTGTGTGTCGTAAAGACTTTATTTATGTAAGAGTGAGACTACCTTTATGTACGTGTGAGACTACCTTTATGCATGTATGTGTGAGACTACCTTTATGCATGTGTGAGACTACCTTTTATGTCAAATTGTGTAAGAATGTTTATCAACACTTTGTCAAATGCAAAAATGTCCTATATATGAATTGTAGATCTTGATGAGGTGATTAGAGTTGGTATTCACAACTTTTCATTTTGAAACCATTTAGGGTTCCAAAAAGTAGTGTTAAGGTGTCTTTATTTTGAAATTCAAAAAATTTGACTTGGTCAAACTTGGTCAAACGAAGCACTAAATGACCTCGGATGAAAAAATGTCCTGAATATAAATTATAGATCTTGATGATGTTATGACACTTGGTACTCATGACTTTCAAATTTGAAACCATTTAGGGTTCGAAAACTGAAAAATTCACTAAATTTTTGAAATTCAAAATTTGTGTGGTTCAAAATCGTCAAATCAAAAATACCCAATATATAGAGTGTAGACCTTGAAAGGTTACACAAAATTGGTATTCATGACTTTTCAATTTGAGACCATCTAGGGTTCCAAAAAGTAGTGTGACGGTGTCGTTAATTTAAAATTCAAAAATTTGACTTGGTAAAACTAGGTCAAACAAAGCACTAAATGACCTCGGATGAAAAAAGTGTTGAATACAAAGTTGTTAGAACTCATTAAGATCTACAATAGTTATATCGGTCATTTTTGCCTTTGAAAAGGTGTTAGTAAACAATGACACAAAATCATAGATCTCACATATAGCTTATGAAACTATATGAGAGATGTGTCCAAATATGAAGAATGTTTATCAACACTTTGTCAAATACAAAAAATGTCCTATATATGAATTGTAGATCTTGATGAGGTGATTAGAGTTCGTATTCATGACTTTTCATCTCGAAACCATTTAGGGGTTCAAAAATCTAAAAATTCACTAAAATTTTTTGAAATTCAAAATTTGAGCGGTTCAAAATTTGTCAAATCCAAAATGACCAATATATAGAGTGTAGATCTTGAAAAAAATAAACAAACTTGGTATTCATGACTTTTGAATTTAAAAATATCTAGGGTTCCAAAAACTAGTCATAAGGCGTCTTTATTTTGAAATTCAAAAATTTGACTTGGTCAAACTTGGTCAAACGAAGCACTAAATGACCTCGGATGAAAAAATGTCCTCAATATAAACGTAGATCTTGATGATCTTATGACACTTGGTACCCATGACTTTCAAATTTGAAACCATTTAGGGTTCGAAAAACCAAAAATTCACTAAATTTTTTTGAAATTCAAAATTTGAGTGGTTCAAAATCTCACAAATCCAAAAATACCCAATATATAGAGTGTAGACCTTGAAAAGTTACACAAAATTGGTATTCATGACTTTTCAATTTGAGACCATCTAGGGTTCCAAAAGTAGTGTGACGGTGTCGTTAATTTAGAATTCAAAAATTTAACTTGGTCAAACTAGGTCAAACAAAGCACTAAATGACCTCGGATGAAAAAGTGTTGAATACAAAGTTGTTAGAACTCATCAAGTTCTACAATAATTATATATGTCATTTTTGGTTTTGAGAAAGTGTTAGTAAACAATGGTCACAAAATCATGGATCTCACATATAATTTATGAAACTATATGAGAGATGTGTCCAGGCGTGAAGAATGTTTATCAACACTTTGTCAAATGTAAAAATATCCTATATATGAATTGTAGATCTTGATTGTTGAGCTCGGGGTCTCGACACGGGAAAGGAACCTCCGCCCGAGGCGGTGCCACGGGGAGGCGCTCGAAATGAGTGAAGTGGGAGAAAGTACAACGCGATAATGGACATAAATGGAATTCACCAACCCTCCTGTTTAAGGGAGGACTCCTCCTTATTTATAGTTCTACAAGTGCACGGAAATTAAAGATTACAAGTTTGCCCTTCAATATTCGGGCATATTCCCTCGAGCATACGGCAAGCGGCGCGGGCTCATCCCGTACTCTCACGGTAGCGACACCGCCTACGGCTCTCGGTGTGTCACGATTACGCCCGACTTTCGTGGCCCCCCACCGAGAGACCTCCGAACCAGGCGTCATGGCTGCGAGGTCCCGAGCCGGTCACCGCCCAGGCCCGTCCTGGCCCGTCGGAGGTGGTGACCTCCGCCGTGCAGTACCCGCGGCGCGCGGAGCTTTGCCGAAGATGAAGATTCCGCCCGGCCCGCGAAGGGGTGTCTTCGTCTTTCTAGCGGCGGCGGAGGTCGGCGGTCGCCATCTTCGCCTGCGATACAGCGGAGGTCGGTCGCCACCTCCGCCTGCAACACAAGCGGAGGTCAGGGTCATCACCTTCGCACGCAAGAAAACATAGCATAGGGTTTCGCATTGGTGCGGTCTCCGTTAGCTCTGGCCGAGTAACACCTCCGCCATGGTCGCCGGGATCCGTGTCCCAACAGTTCCCTTGAGGCGGAGGGTCACCGCGAAGCCGTGCCGGCTCTCAACGATGCAACGGCAGGCGGAGGGTGTTGAGGGGGTTCCTTCCCCCAGGGACCCGATTGCGCGAGGACCTTGGCGTTGGAGAATCTGGCGTCGGTCATAAACGGAAAGAGGCGCCCCTCCGAGTTGAGGTGACCATTTTCTACCCGTTGGTCTCGATGCGATTTTTGGGACGCGAAGGGTCGCCGCGGGCGGCTATAAAAGGTGCTCCCACGGCGGAGGGCTACCCACGTCGCTTTCATTGCTCTTCGCTTTTGCACACCTGCCCTTGCTTGCATCGTATGCTGCTCTCGTGCTCACCCGCCTTCGCTAGTTTTCCACTTGGCTTAGTTGCATGCGTGCTTGCCTAGTTCGGTCCATACGCGGGCTTCTCGCGTATCGCTCCGGCCCGGTTCCTCGGCTCTACGAGGGACTGCATGCTAGGCCATTGCTCGTGCTCAAGACACGGAGGAGACCCTTTCCGACGTCGAAGCTTCCATGGGAGATCTCATGGCGCGAAGGCGTTGATGTCACCTCTGAGCTTGGTCCGTCGAAGATGACCCGGCCATGCTTCGGCGACCTCGTGCGAAGGGGTTTCATCGGTGCCAACCAAGAGGTGAAACTCCCCCAAAAGCGGCCGTTCCGAGGCTTCCGGGCCGCGAGAGGCGTGGGGCATCGTTTTCAAAGACTTCTTCAAGTGTGGTCTCCGCCTTCCTAGCGACTCCTTCTACTGCGGTTCGGTGGTGGAATCGTATGAAGTCGAGATCCACCAACTTACTCCCCCATGCGTTCCTCGCCTTGGCGAAGTTCGTGTGGGCTGTGGAGTCCTACGGTGGGGAGGCGGACACCAACACCTTCGCCGATTTATACGAGCTCCACAAGCGGCCGAAGCCGGGAAGATGGCCGATGGGAGCGGCGAGAAGGGCTGCAGATTTGGATGCTGCACTTTTCGGCCAGCGCCCGACACCGGGGCGGAGAGAAGACGGAGATCTCCTATGCCCGAGGAAGAACAAGTGGGAACCGGGCTGGATGGATTATTGGTTTTATGCTAAGTCTTCGCGGATTGAGAGGACCGTCGACGACGAAATAATTTGCCGCTATCCCTTCGCGTCGAAACTTGTCCCTGTGGACATTGTCCCTCGACCGGATCCAAACAAGTTTCTGCCGGAGAAGAGGGAGAAGAGTCGCGAAGCCTTTCTTCTTGCGTGCAAATACTCAGGCGGCTGAGATCTTGTGGAGGAGATCTGCGCGGCGAAGATCTCGCCGCTGCAGCGGCATAAGGCAGCCATCACTATTGAGAGGGTGAACCTGCCAGTTTTCGGGGACGTGGAGATGGTCCCATTCCCACGTCTTGGTGCTCGGCTGCCCGGGATATCAGCGCCGGCAGCTTTTGTTATGAGGGTTGAGATGGAAGCCCGCCGAAATTTTGGGCCCCATCTCAATGAAGGAATTTCTCGCGCGGAGGTCACAAGCGGGGAACATGCCCAGTTGAACCGCGTCTTTTGAGGGAGATGGGGGGATCGTATCACGGGAACCACAAGGTTCCGGTAAAGTTCTTGCGGGGAGATCGAGCATCGGGAGGTCGAGGGAGGCTGCTAAGTTGGAGAAGGCGGCGAACGAGGAGATTTTTCGCGGCGCCCGCCAAGACCGACAAGAGGAAGGCCCCTCCCGGCCAGCGAGGGAGGGCGAAAGAAAACCAAGATGGAGGATGGGACCTCCGGCTCGCCCTCCATTTCTTGCTGCTCTTTGCTACGACTAAGGCGGAGGCCAAAAAGAAAAAAGCTTGCTGGTTAGCCGGCATAGCCGAGCGGTTGGTGCGTGAGGGAAGGGCTCCGGATGCGGCGCGGTGATGAGCTTCAGCGGGGCGAGGTTACGCTGCGAATCTTCCGCCCGATGTAGAGGCTCGTTGGGGGGGGGGGCGGCCGATCTTTGGGCGGATCCGGCCTCCCGATGAGGCCTCTTGGCGGCGCTCTTGTTGGTCGAGCCTCGTCGGAGGAGTCACGAGGGCTATGGCTGATCCGCTAACCCTGCCTGCCATTCCGGTGAGCTCCGCTACCTCGCGGTCGGGAGCACTTTCGGGCCATGTGCCCTCAATCAAGTCGCCTGCGAAGGCCGTGGATCGGGAGGTTGTCGTTTCCTCCGCTTTCGAAGACTCCTTCATGCCTCCGACCGACGCGAACCTCACTTTCATCCAAATGCAGGGGCTTCGCGCTGCCTATGAGGCGTCAAGGATGGGGGCATTGAGGCGAGCTCTCGCGAAGGTTCTCAAAGCCGCAAATCTTTGGAGGTTAGCGCCGACGGTGTTCTTGGTGTTGACGCCCGATGGCGAGTTTGCATTTCGAACTTTTACCTTTCATCATTGTTCTTGTTTCTTGGTTTTGTTATTGAGTTGATTTCTCTTCGACGTATATTGGCGGAGGTGTGGCCGACCCTAGGGGTGTGTTCCCCTAAGGTTGTCGCTGAGGGTGATTTGAGTAAGTATTTTAACTTGCTAGCTCCGCTATTTTTGGTTTGGGTTTTAATAGAGTCTAGCTTATTTTCCTGATTAGACACTATTTGTAAATATTTTTTAGAAGAAGATGTTTCACGAGGTCTTCAACAAGGCCATCGACCCGAGTCTTTTCGATGCAAGGAGCGTTTTTATTTGATCCTTGTCTTCATTTTCTTCTTTTTTTGTTTTGGTGGCGGAGGTCTTACTTTGTTTTTTGCGGATGACAACCAGCCTCGAGTGTGTCCGTGCCAAGGTTCACCGGGAGCTTGTGGCACATGACAAAATTTTGCTGGATCTGAAGACTAAGGCCTCCACCTGGTCCGAAGAGAAAGTTTCTTTGGAGGGCCAGTTGATGCGGGGGCGAGAGCTTCGCCAAAAAGAGGCTTTAGGCTGCGCTGGGAAGCGCGGGATGTGCTTCTTTGCGGCGAGCCGAGAAAGCCCTTCATGACGTTGAGGCGGCTTCGAGGGTGCTACCGCCCGGCCCTTACCTCTTCGCCGCCTTGGTGGATGAGCATCAGCGGCAGTTGGACGTCGCGTATGCAAGTAGCACCTCCGTCGCCCAGGGTGTGCGCGGAGGCCATTACTTCGTCGGCGCGGTGGTTACCCCATTTCCTACTGCGGTGGGGGCGCGGGGTGATGTCGTGGATGGCGAAGAATGTCGCCAAGCTTCTGGCGTGCTTCAAAGGGGCTTCGGACTTGGGCTCGGTCCTATGGCGACAAGCATCGTTCGGATCCTCTCTAGCGAGGGTGCGAAGATGTTACTTTTCGGTCCGAGTGAAGGAGACCCATGAGCCGTCTCGCCTTGCGGAGCTGGTGTGAGGGGGCCACTGAAGTTTGTCGGGTCCTTTATGCGAGAAGTGCAGGCGATCCATGGGCGCGCGGAGGAGGCTGCGTCTACGGCCCAATCCCTCTATCGGGGTAAATTTTTGGTTTGATCGACTTTTGCTTTAGTTTTTAGTTGCTTCTTTTTAGCTAGTTCTGATTGTTTTATTGTTTCCTTGCCAGCAGTGGTGCTCCTACGGAAACTCCGGCCAAGCGGTGGTGGTCTTGGAGGATGCGCGAAGGGAGGCTTCTCATACGCCACCCTTTCTACTTGCCGAGGGGGTCGCCCTCGCCGACAAGGGCGGCCGAAAGAGGTGTAGAAGGATAGGAGTTTTATTTTCTAGTTTTGTGGCTATTGGGCCTTTTGTGCGGATATCCGTCTCCGCTTGTAAAAATTAACTTAGTAATGATGAATACAAGCCTAATATTTTATTTGAACCTATGCTTCCCCTGCGGGTTCTGAAGAGGTGCTGCGCAGGGAAGTTGATCCTTTATGTTTTTATCGCGATGGTGTCTACGTTGGCGGAGGTCTCTGGCGGTTTTGGAAGGAGACCTTCGAAGTTCCTAGTGTTGACGAAATGTCGAAGACGTTTTGTTTGACCTAGGGGATGAGCGTATGGCCTTTACAAACGGCGTAGCTTGGGAAGGACCTCCGCCCGGGCTTTTTGTAGTTTTTACGATGTAATGATAACTCTTGCCTTTGTTACATGTTATATGAATAAAGCGGAGATTGCTAAATTGCACTCGGATTGTTATACTTATTAGATCTTTGGTTTCCCCTTTCGAGTTTTACTTGCGACCTCCGCTTGTGTATTTGACAGCGGAGGGTAGTCACTTGTTTGCGGCGCCAATCCGGTCCCTTTTCGCTTGCGGTAAATTAGGTGTCTTTAGTCCACCCTACTTTTCGGTGGACCTCCGCTACACATGTGGAAAGTACTGCTTGTTGCTCCCCTCCGCGGGTCTTCGCCAAGGATCTCTCACTTGGGTTTTGGATAGGGTTTTAAGGCTCCAGGGGGATGTTACGAATTCTTACGCGGTTTCCCCCCTTGACCTGCCCAAGTGTTTGGCTTCTTACGATTTCTTACACGGTTTCATTTTGCTCGAGGATGTGGTGGCGGAGGTCAACATCTTCACCCATCTGTTGGTTTCGAGGTCATACATTTGATAATTTTCCTGGTGGGTGGTTAAGTTGTGGGGGGTTTGGGCTTGTTTTATAGTGCCCAAGTAATCAAGTAGATTTATTGTTTTCGTCCTTTGTTTGGTGTGTTAGGTCGACTAGGTTAGTATATAATCTACCCCATTACGCCCCCCCCCTATGCCTATCTTGGTTAGGATGGGTTATTCTAGTGATGGCTTATCTCAGGTGTCTGGGACCGTGTGAGGATTCGTGATACGGTAGCGTAGACATTGTTCTTTGTCGCCTCCCTATTCGTTGGCCGGAAGCCCAGACTAAAACAGGCACGGAGCTATTAACTCTTGCTGTGTACTATCAATTCTTGGCGATGAGCTACGGTGGTGTTGATCTCAGCCTGGCGTGTCCTGGGAGTCGGCTCTTTGGGTGTTGGCTCCGCTAGAGCTTCTTCAGGTCTGCTGCGGACTCTCCTGTCGGAGGTCGGCTCAGTTGAGGATGTCCTATGGCGGTCTGCAGGCTGCACGAGAGGACGCGTCAACGCTGGCGGAGGTTCTCTTGTTTGAACGGCGTGAAGCGGTTGCCTAGCCCGGGGGTTTGGTTTGCCTTCTTTGTCTTCTTTGTGTATGCGTTCTACGCTTGTTCTGAATGGTGCTACCCATCGTACCATCTTAACGAAGATGTAAGAGGCTTCGACGAGAACAATGTCGAGCACCTTTGTAAAATATGATAAGGGATAATAATATCTAAAATTTGTATTATCACTTTTTGGATTCATCCTCCTTGTTTGTTTTTTGTTGGCGGAGGTTTTCTTGATGCCTGAGTTGGATGTGTCTTTTTTCAGCTTTTTAGTAATTGGCACGTTCTTTTTGTGCCACCTCGATGCCCACGCTTCGGGTAGGGCTTTTTTTCGAGGATTTTCGAGACCATACGTAGGTGCGTGGAGGTCATTTTTGGGTTAGAACCTCCGGCGTTCTATCCGAAAAATGTCCTCGCGCTTAGTTTTTCGGGTTTTGTCGAATTACGTGACTTAGTTGCTAGTCACTTTTTCGACTTTTCGCTTTTCTTTTACGTGTTGGGGAAAAGTTCCTCTTTATATTTTAGAGGATTTTACATTAGTCTCGCCTCATTAAAAACCTCACCTCCGCTAGGAGTTCCCGTGAGGAAAAAGAGTGCGAGACCTTGATTGCGAAAGTAAAATCCCTCTTGCTACTTGCTGAAAAGTAAAGTAGTAGCCGGCCTCTGCTTATATTTGTGGAGGATGGCTTTACATGTAGTATTTGCGAGGAGGTTGTCCACATTCCACGTGTGATCGGAGGTGTTGCCCTCCCCATCAACTAGGCGGAAGGCTCCTTACCTTGATGTTGCTTTTTGCGATGTATGGTCCATCCCATTTTGCTTGCGGTTTTCCGTGGTTGAAGCGTTTGGTTTCCTTCGAGCACGAAGTCTCCATCTCCGATATTCTTTTTTGCGGACCTTACTATCTCTCCATTTTTTGGTCTCCGCTTGGTATTTACGTATATTTTCAACGGCTTCCGGTCTTGTGTGTTCAGTGTTTCTTTGGCGTACTCTTCATCTTGACCATTTTTTACGCTTCATGACGCGGGAGGCTTTCATGCTTTAATTCTTACGGGAGCATTGCTTCTTCTCCGTACACATAAGCTTGAATGGAGTGAATCCGATGGCTCGCTTGAAGGCGTTGTGTTATGCGACCGGATGACCTTGGGTAGTTCATCGCCCCACTTGCCTTTGCGGGAGGTTGAATAGGGTTTTTGATATTGCGGAGAATATTATTCCATTTGCCCTTTCCACGCTCCATTGGACTCGGGTGGTAGACCGATCGCGAAGGCTATCTTTGTTCCCATTTGGTTCTGAAATTCTCACGAATCTGTCCGAATCGAACTGTTTTTTGCCGTTATCATTTGTTATCATTCTTGGGACTCGAATCTGCGGATTATGTTTTGCCAATAGAACTTGATGATAGATTCTCAAGTTATCTTCGCCCGATGGTTTAGCTTCTATCCATCGGTGAAATACTCGACAACCTACGGCTCGCGTATTTGTTTGTTTCCCCTTGTTGGCAATGGACCGACAATGTCTATTCCCCACCTTTGCAATGGCCAAGTCGGAGGTATTACTTGTGTTTCGAAGGGCTTTTTTTTTTTTTGGTTTGGTGCGAAGTTTTGGCGGGGCCGCATGTCTTCCACGATTTCTTTGGGCGTCTTTTATGTGTGTTGGCCAATAGAAACCTTGACGGGATGGCCTTTGGCGACAAAAAGCTCTTGGGCCGATGTGAGATCCGCACACACCAGCGTGTATTTCATTAAGTAGTTCTAGACCTTCGCTTTGTGAGATGCACTTGAGCATTGGTTGTACTAGTCCCCTTTTGAAGAGTTGGCCATCGATGAGGGTGTAGTTTCTTGCTCGTGCTTCCGTTCTGGCTGCCTCCGCATCGTTTTCTGGGTAGCTTAAGTTGCTTAGGTTGTCCACTATTGCTTGTCTCCAATCTTCGCCTTCTACCAGCATAACTGTTTTGAATGCTTTTTTTCAGTATTTACATCGGGCAATGTGCGTCACGCTGTAGATGGTGTTCTGTGGCATGCGGAGGTTGTTTGCTGCCGCCTTAGCTAAGGTATCTGCTTCATTGTTCTGCTCCCGCGGGATGAATTTCACTGTGAAGCCTTGGAATCTTTGTTCCATTGCTCTGACCACCGCTAGGTAATTTACGAGTTCCGGCTCTCTGGCCATACACTCCTTTTCCACTTGGTCTGCGGCTAGCATTGAGTCTGTTCTGACTTCGACCAGCCTTGCCCCGTAGGCCTTCGCCTTTGTGAGTCCTAGTATGAGCCCTTCGTACTCGGCTGTGTTATTTGTCTGCGGGCATTCCAATCTTGTAGCGAAGTATGACTTGACACCCTGCGGTGACATTATGACTGCGGAGGCTCCTGCTCCGTTTCTGCCCCATGCGCCATCTGTATAAACTGTCCACAGCTCCGACTGATCATTCTGCCCTTTATGTTTGTGTGGTGTCCATTCAGCTACGAAGTCGGCTAGCACTTGGGATCGTATTGCGGATCTGTGGACAAAGGTTATTTCAAACTGGGAGAGCTCCGCTGCCCACTTGCTGATTCTTCCTGATGTTTCCTTGTTTCTTAGGACCTCCGCTAGCGGCTGTGATGTGGGTACTACTATTTTGTATGAGTGGAAATAATGCTTGAGTTTTCTTGATGCAGTCAAGAGAGCGTACGCTATCTTTTCTACCTCCGTGTAGTTGATTTTGGCTCCTGAGAGTGCCTCTGAGACATAGTATACCGGGAGTTGAATGATGCGGTCACTTTCTATTTTTCTTGTGCTTTATCTTTACTGATGGCGTAGTCCGATCTTTGCGAGATACAAGAGTATGGGCTTGTCTGCTTTCGAATCTTTATTCTTGTGAGCTGCTCTTGCAGATATTCTTTGAGTTTTGCGAATGCCTCCGCTTGCTCTTTTTCCCATTTGAATTGTGCTTTCCCCTTGAGGACCTGAAAGAAGGGGAGGCTTTTCTCTGCCGACTTGGAGATGAATCTGTTCGGTCTTTGCAATTCTTCCCTGTCGCCCCTCACGTACTTCTCTCTTTGTCTTTGGTTCCGCCATGTCTCGATTGCCTTTGTTTTTCTGGGTTGGCTTTAACTCCCTCGAGCTGGTGATGATGTAACCTAGGATCTTCGCTTTGGTTGCCCCGAAGACACATTTTTTTCGGGGGTTCGACTTTGAGGCCCCGACTTTTTAAGTTGGCGAAGGTTTCTTGCAAGTCGGAGATGTGATCTTGCTCTCTTTTGCTTATGACTATTAGATCATCCACGTGCGCAATCATGTTTTTGAGCGATTGCATCCTCGGGACTTTCCACTGTCATTACGGGCGAAGGTTGCACCGGCATTTTTAGTCCCTCGGCATTCTTACGAAACAAAGATGTTCGAATGGTGTGGTGAAACTTGTTTTTTCTTCATCTTCCTTTCTTAGCGGTTTGATGATAACTTTGAATAGCGGTCGGCGGGGAGAACCTTGACACCTGCTGCCTTGTCCTGAGA
This sequence comes from Hyparrhenia diplandra, assembly GCA_015847255.1. NCBI lineage: Eukaryota > Viridiplantae > Streptophyta > Magnoliopsida > Poales > Poaceae > Hyparrhenia > Hyparrhenia diplandra. Next base: position 642,960 of record JADLZK010010615.1, on the reverse strand, counting down.
GGTGTCTATTCTTGGTAAGGGGTAGTTATCTTTCTTTGTTGCTTTGTTGAGGTCGATGAAATCTATGCACATCCTCATTTTTCTGATGTTTTCTTTGGGGCGAGGGGCGGCGTTTGCCGGCCGGTCGGTGTACTTGACTTCCCTGATGACTTTGGCGTCGAGCAGCCTCTGGACCTCCGCTTGAGCTGCTAGTATTCTGTCCTCCGACATCTTCCTCTGTCGTTGCTTTTTTGGCCTCATTTTGGGGTTTATGTCTAGGACATGTTCGATGGTTTGTCTACTCAGCGGAGATCCACTTTGACCAAGGCGAAGATCTCCTTGTTTTTGACAAGGAGTTCCGCCCGTTCTTTTTCTTCTTCGGTGGCAAGTCTCGTGTTGATTGTTCTTGTGTGATCGGGGTCCTCGTCTATCAGATCCTCTTTGTTTTCTGCTGTCCTTTGGCGCTTGTTTGTTCTTTCTTCATGTCCGGAGGATCGGGCCTTCGCTCTTCGATTCTCTTGAATTGACATTTCTGTGAGCTCGATATATAGCCTTTTCTATGTTTCTGGCTTCCTTTTGGCTTCCATGTATTGTGATGATACCGTGTAGTGCTGGAATTTTCATGCACAAGTATCCCATGTGAATTGCGGCGTTGAATTTGTTTGTAAATCCTCTGCGAAAATTGCGTTGTATGGGGAGTGGACATCGGCGATGTCGAAAGTTATGTATTCCGTTACGCACTCTTCTCTTCAAATGAAGGACACGGTAGAACTATTTTTCCCCAGGGGCCTGTACTTGTCTTCCGCCGAACCCTATGAGGGGTGAATCGACGGTACGTAGCGATTCCTATTGAAACCCATTTTGTCAAAAAAGCGTTGGCGAAGATTATATCGGTGAGCTCCCGTGTCGACCAGAAACTCTTTTCATTTCCCATGTTGCTACATTTGTTTGAATCACCATTGCGTCCCACGTGAGGGTAGCTTTCCAATTTGAGATCTGCTTCCGAGAAGGTGATGGGAGTCTTCAACCATTCTCCAAATCTAACGAGGGTTGAACCGCCACGTTGTTTACCCGGCGGAGGTGGTCCTTTTTCGTTTTTGGTTTCATGCTCCATCGAGGATCCTCCCGGCTATCGGCATTATGGTTCCGATAGATGGTAGCGGAGTGTGGGGATTGTATTGGTTTTCTCGGGTTTGGCTCATTTTTCATGGGAGCACGGGGGGGGGGGTCCGGAGGTGGCGGTAGTAGACTTTTGGCTTGATACTTGGTTAACCGGCCGTACACTCTGCGGTTGTCCCTGTTTCGATGTAGGTTAGGTGTTGTCTTGGACTTGAGTAAGACATACTGGATTCCGATAGGTAGTTTTGAGTGGTTGTGGGAGGCGATGGTCTCCATCTTTGGTAAGAAATTTGGGGTAATAGGCGTTTGCTAGTGTAGTTGGGTGCACTTGGTTTGAGGAGAGGGGCGGGTACACTGGGACAATCTTTGCCGATGTTGCCCCCTGGCGGGGCGGAGGCTCGTGCGTGAGTAGTTGTAAGTCTTTGTTAACCTCCCTTGTCGATTGCGGAGGTTTGTTAATGGGATTCCCGACCGCTTTGTCCCTTGAGTGCCTTGTCTCTTTCTTGAATAATGACTGGGCAATCCACGGTATAGTGACCTTTTCTTCGCCATGGATGGCGCGAGAACTATTTTCTCGATCTCCTATTCCAGTTTTTACTGGGTCCCTTCTCCCCGATACGGTTTTTGAAAGTGTCCGGTGGTCTTGCTCCCGATTCACGCGGCGCTTGAGCGGCTCAATTGGGCAGTTCATTGTTAGGACCTGTTGCCCCCGTGCTTGCTTGGGTTCTTTGTTCTTGGCGGAGGTTCGGTAGGCTGGTTTCTCTTGCCGCCTTTGACTTGTTGCTTGTCCATGTTTAGCTCTTCCGGTCTCTTCACGTAGTCTTCGTCCCGGCGGATCCATATCTCGAAATTGCTCGCGAGGGTACTGCATTGTTCTTGGCTTGTTTCGCCCGGTTCTCCGGCGAATGGTCCCGCGGAGCCCTCTCGATAGGCTGCGTCTATGGCTACTTGGTCGGGGGGGCGTCACGGAGCCTTCGCTTTGAGTTGGAGGAATCTTTGAAAGTACTCTTTCAAGGGTTCGTTGTAGCCTTGTTTGCATTGGAATAGGTCCATGGAGGTGAGTGATTGCACAACGAGAACTTTGAAGTTTTCTAGTATCTTGTCGCGGAGGTTCTCCCATGAATAGATGGTGCTTTGGGTTTCAGCATGGAGTACCATGCCAAGGCATCCCCTTCGGCGGCGATTATGAAAGCCTTCGCTAGTACCGCATCGTTGCCGCTGCGGAGACTACCTGGCGCCTCATAACTCATTATGAACTGATGAGGATCTGTCTTCCCATTGAATCTTGGGAGCCGGGTGGGCTTGTATTTGGTCGGCCATGGTGTTGTTGTATTCCTTCGATAATGGGGACTTAGGGTCAAAGGACCTTCGGTCTGCGCAGGGCATTGTGGTCGACGGGGGTTGGGCGAAGCTCCGAATCAACGCCCGCAGGGATGTGACTTGGTAGTGGAATCGGCAGGGATGATTAGTGGCGGTTGGGCGCGTCGGAGGCGGCGATGAACCGCAAGCTTTGAATCTCCGCTGCGCAGGAGCGCCATCTGGCTGTCGATCTCGGTTTTGTCGCGGGATGCTGTTGTGCCTTGAAGATCTGCATAGGCCGCCGCGCTGTCTCTTTCTTGTTGCGCCTTTACGGGCGAGGCTTGCGGGTTGGCGCAGCTCACGTACTGTATTGGGACTCCCCGTTCGCTCGGCCGCCTCTTCATCTCCGCCTACTTCTTCCTCCGCTTGCAATCCTTCATCAGCGGAGGTTCCTCTTCGCCGTAGCGTAAGTGCTCCTCGTGCTACGCTGGGGTCGGTTACTCTTTGGTGGGGGTGGGGATTTTGTTTTGGTGGCGGTGCTCTTTCTCTTTTGTGGAGCCATGGTTTATCTGCTTTCGGGCCCCACGGTGGCGCCAATGTTGAGCTCGGGGGTCTCGACACGGGGAAAGGAACCTCCCGACAAAGGTGCCACGGGGAGGCTGCTTTCGAGAATGAGTGAAGTGGGAGAAAGTACAACGTAGTAATGGACATAAATGGAATTCACCAACCCTCCCCTTTTAAGAGGACTCCTCCTTATTTATAGTTCTACAAGTGCACGGAAATTAAAGATTACAAGTTTGCCCTTCAATATTCCGGGCATATTCCCTCGAACACACACGGCCGACGCGGCTCATCCGTACTCTCACGTGCGAGCGACACGCGCCTCCGGCTCTCCGGTGTCCCGATTCGCCGGCTCATGGCCCCCACCGAGACCTCCGGCTGAACCCGCGTCATGGCTCGCGAGGTCCCCGAGCCGGTCATCGCCCCCAGGCCGTCGGCCCGTCGGAGGTGGTGGTGACCTCCGCCGGTCGGTACCACGCGACGCGAGCTACCGAAGATGAACGATTCCGCCCGGCCCGAAGGGTGTCTTCGTCTTTCTAGCGAGCGGAGGTCCGGCGGTCGCCATCTTCGCCCTACGATACAAGCGGAGGTCCGAGGGTCGCCACCTCACGCCCGCAACACAAGCGAGGTCCGAGGGTCATCACCTTCGCCCGCAAGAAAAACATAGCATAGGGTTTCGCGTTAGTGCAGTCTCCGTTAAACTCTGGCGAGAGTAACACCTCCGCCATGGTCACCGGGATTAGTGTCCCAACATTGATGAGGTGATTAGAGTTGGTATTCACGACTTTTCATTTGAAACCATTTAGGGTTCTGAAAAGCGAAAATGCATGAAATTTTTTAAAATTCAAAATTTAAGCGTTTCAAAATCATCAAATCCAAAATGACCAATATATAGAGTGTAGATCTTGAAAAGTTAAACAAACTTGGTATTCATGACTTTTAAATTTGAAAATATCTAGGGTTCCAAAATGTAGTGTTATGGTGTCTTTATTTTGAAATTAAAAAATTTTACTTGGTCAAACTTGGTCAAACGAAGTACTAAATGACCTCGGATGAAAAAAAAAATGTCCTGAATATAAATTATAGATCTTGATGATCTTATGACACTTGGTATTTATGACTTTTCATTTTGAAGCAATTTAGGGTTCGAAAAACTTAAAATTCACCGAAATTTTTTGAAATTCAAAAATTTGAGCTGTTCAAAATCATCAAATCCAAAAATGACCAATACATAGAGTGTAGATCTTGAAAAGTTAAACAAACTTGGTATTCATGACTTTTCAATTTGAAAACATCTAGGATTCCAAAAGTAGTGTGACGGTGTCGTTAATTTAAAATTCAAAAATTTGACTTGGTCAAACTAGGTCAAAAGAAGCACTAAATGACCTCGGATGAAAAAGTGTTGAATATAAAGTTGTTAGAATTCATCATGATCTACAACAGTTATATAGGTAATTTTTTGCTTTTAAGAAAGTGTTAGTAAACAATAGTCATAAAATCATGGATCTCACATATAGTTTATGAAACTATATTCACAAATAGTTTATGAAACTATATGAGATGTGTCCAAATTTGTGAAGAATGTTTATTAACACTTTGTCAAATGCAAAAATGTCCTATATATAAATTGTAGATCTTGATGAGGTGATTAGAGTTGGTATTCATGACTTTTCTTTTTGAAACCATTTAGGGTTCAAAAAAAAAAATTCATCAATTTTTTTTTGAAATTTAAAATTTGAGCGGTTCAAAAATCACAAATCCAAAAATAACCAATATATAGAGTGTAGATCTTGAAAAGTTAAACAAACTTAGTATTCATGACTTTTAAATTTAAAAATATCTAGGGTTCCAAAAAGTAGTGTTAAGGTGTCTTTATTTTGAAATTCAAAAAATTTTACTTGGTCAAACTTAGTCAAACGAAGCACTAAATGACCTCGGATGAAAAAAAATGTCCTGAATATAAATTATAGATCTTGATGATCTTATGACACTTGGTATTTATGACTTTTTCATTTTGAAGCAATTTAGGGTTCGAAAAACTAAAATTCACTGAAATTTTTTTGAAATTCAAAAATTTGAGCGCTTCAAAATCACAAATCCAAAATGACCAATACATTGAGTGGAAAAGTTAAACAAACTTGGTATTCATGACTTTTCGATTTGAAAACATCTAGGGTTCCAAAAAGTAGTGTGACGGTGTCGTTAATTTAAAATTCAAAAATTTGACTTGGTCAAACTAGGTCAAAAGAAGCACTAAATGACCTCGGATGAAAAAAGTGTTGAATATAAAGTTGTTAGAATTCATCATGATCTACAACAGTTATATAGGTAATTTTTGCTTTTGAGAAAGTGTTAGTAAACAATAGTTATAAAATCATGGATCTCGCATATAGTTTATGAAACTATATGAGATGTGTCCAAATGTGAAGAATGTTTATTAACACTTTGTCAAATGCAAAAATGTCCTATATATAAATTGTAGATCTTGATGAGGTGATTAGAGTTGGTATTCATGACTTTTCTTTTTCAAACCATTTAGGGTTCAAAAAACTGAAAATTCATCGAATTTTTTTGAAATTTAAAATTTGAGCTGCTTCAAAATTTGTCAAATCCAAAAATAACCAATATATAGAGTGTAGATCTTGAAAAGTTAAACAAACTTGGTATTCATGACTTTTAAATTTGAAAATATCTAGGGTTCCAAAAAAGTAGTGTTAAGGTGTCTTTATTTTGAAATTCAAAAATTTTACTTGGTCAAACTTGGTCAAACGAAGCACTAAATGACCTCGATGAAAAAAATGTCCTGAATATAAATTATAGATCTTGATGATCTTATGACACTTGGTATTTATGACTTTTCATTTTGAAGCAATTTAGGGTTCAAAAAACTAAAAATTCAAAATTTTTTGAAATTCAAAATTTGAGCATTTCAAAATCTGTCAAATCCAAAAATGACCAATACATAGAATGTAGATCTTGAAAAGTTAAATAAACTTGGTATTCTTGACTTTTCAATTTGAAAACATTTAGGGTTCCAAAAAGTAGTGTGACGGTGTCGTTAATTTAAAATTCAAAAATTTGACTTGGTCAAACTAGGTCAAACGGAGCACTAAATGACCTCATATGAAAAAGTGTTGAATACAAAGTTGTTAGAACTCATCAAGACCTACAATAGTTATATAGGTCATTTTTGCTTTTAAGAACATGTTAGTAAACAATAATCATAAAATCATGGATCTCACATATAGTTTATGAAAGAGTAAAATGCAATTGTAGTTCCGTTAACTTTGGGCTCTATCCCAAATAGGTCTAGCAACTTCAAAACCGGTTATTTGAGCCCGGAAACTTTCGTAGCTATTCCATCCGGGTGCAATGTGGTATTCTAGGCCGGTTTTACCGACGTGTACACGCCACGTGGCATAGCCCGCCCCCGACGTCACGTGCACGCCATCGAGTGGTGGAGCTTCTCCACTGCGTCGTCGCGGCCCCCCCTCGCGTTTCGCTCCTGCCCGCGCCACCGCCGGAGTTCACCCCCGCCTCCGTCACCAACCCGGTGCTCCCGTCGCCCGCTGCTCCGAACACCAACACCGGGAGTTCACCCCGCCACCCGACACCGACGGCGAAGACGCGGCGTGGCGTCGGCGGTGGCGCCGCATGGTCGCCTCGTGAGTTCAGCTACAAGGAGCCGAGCGCCATGACGCTGGGCCCCCGACCGCCACGCCGTCATCGGCAACGGCGCTTCAGCGACCGTGTACAAGGGCATCATGCCCGACACGGCGCCATGGTTGCCGTGGAAGCGGTCCACCTCCAAGCACCACCACCACGACAAGGACAAGGACCACGACCGCTCCTCGCCTCGCCACCACCGTGACAAGGAGTGGGACCGCGGAGCGTCCTCGCGCCACCACCGTGGACGACGGCGGCCGGGACTGGGACCGAGACCGCCACCACCGTGACAAGGAGCGGGATCGCGAGGAGCGAAAGGAGCGGGAGCGGGAGCGGGAGGAGCGGGAACGGGAGAAAGAGAGGGAGAAAGAGAAGGAGCGCTGCTGCGGGCGGCGTGAGGAGAGGGACCGCGAGGAGCGGAGAGGTCCAAGCGGGCGCGTCGAGCGGATGGCGAGGAGGACGACGACCAGGGACCGCGCGCCACCGCCGGGTCCTCGCACCACCACCACCGGGACCCAGAGGCGAGCCGGAGCCGGCGTCCCGGGGAGGAGGAGGTGGACCCCGAGGAGGCAGAGCGCCGGCACCACCAGGCCCGAAGGAGGAGGACATGGAGGCCGAGCAGCCAGCGCCTCGACGATGAGATGGAGAACCGGCGCCCGCCCAGCGTCAAGGAGTGGCGGGGAGAAGAAGCGCCGCGAGCGGGAGAGAAGCGGGATGGCGGCGGTGCGGTGGCGCTTCGCTGCGACGGCCGCCGGCGGACATGACATCGGGTTCAGCAGCACCACCGCGATGCTAGGTGAAGACCAACCGACGAAAAAAAAATGCGGGAGGGTACACCCATGCCACGGTGGCGTCTTCACGTCGGCAAAACCAGCCTGGAATACCACTTTGGACCCACATGGAATAGCTATGAAAGTTTTCGGGCTCAAATAACCGGTTTTAAAGTTGCTGGACCTATTTGGGATTGGGCCCAAAAACGTTAACGGACCTACGATGCATTTTACTCTTTATGAAACTATATGAGAGATGTGTCCAATTGTGAAGAATGTTTATCAACACTTTGTCAAATGCAAAAATGTCCTATATATAAATTATTGATCTTGATGAGATGATTAGAGTTGGTATTCACGACTTTTCATTTCGAAAACCATTTAGGGTTCAAAAAACGAAAGTTCATAGAAATTTTTGAAATTCAAAATTTGAGCGGTTCAAAATCATCAAATCCAAAAATCTCCAATATATAGAGTGTAGATCTTGAAAATTTAAACAAACTTGGTATTCATGACTTTTCAATTTGAAAATAGCTAGGGTTCCAAAAAGTAGTGTTAAGGTGTCTCTATTTTGAAATTAAAAATTTTGACTTGGTCAAACTTGGTCAAACGAAGCACTAAATGACCTCGGATGAAAAAATATCCTGAATATAAATTGTAGATCTTGATGATCTTATGACACTTGGTATTCATGACTTTCAAATTTGAAACCATTTAGGGTTCGAAAAACTGAAAATTTACTAAATTTTTTGAAATTTAAAATTTGAGTGGTTCAAAATCTATCAAATCCAAACATGCCTAATATATAGAGTGTAGATCTTGAAAAGTTACACAAAATTGGTATTTATGACTTTTCAATTTGAGGCCATCTAGGGTTCACAAAACTAAAAATTACGTGAATTTTTTAAAATTCAACATTTGAATGGTTCAAAAATTGTCAAATGATATTTATAAGATAAGAAAATTTTCTAATCTTGATTTGTAAATTTGTAACCATTAAAAAAAATGTGCACTTTGTAAAAAAAAAATTTATCAAACAATCTTTTTATTTTTAAGAATTTTGAAAACTATTTGAAAAAACATAGTAGGGCGGCTGGATCGGCATACTACTAATAATACTGTATAGGGGCGGCCGGATCGGGAATCGCCCCAAATGAGGTCCCAGGGTATATATCGCGTGGCAAAATGAAAATGTGGCTAAGGACCGGGCGCTCACTTCTCCCGCGACCCGTCAGTCGCCAAAAATTCTTCTTCGCCACCACCGCCACCCGCCGCACCCTCCCGCTCTCCTTCCTCCTTCCTCCTTCCTCCTCCCTCCTTCCTCCTCCCTCCTTTCTCGTCTAGCCCGCACCGGGGTGCCACCATACGCCCATGGCTAGGGTTTGATCCGCCCGCCACCGCCGCTCTCAACCCTCCTCCTCCTCCCCTCCCCCGGCGTCCCGTGCTGGCTGCCATCGTCCGCTTAGCCAGCGGCTAAGGCTGTCCCCGCCGCCCGGCAAACCCGTGCGCTGGGGATCTTCGCTGCCCCCACCAGTGCCGGCGGTGGTGTCGGTGCGCCCGTCGGCCTCGTGTCCGTCGCCGCGGTCGCCCGCCGGCCTCGTGTCCGACCGTGGCGAGCTCCTAGTGCTCCATCCATCACCTTCGCCCCGACCCAGCGGTGAGGTGCCACCTCCGGTGCTCCCTCCATTCACTACAAGAAATTTGGGCTTTTTCGACAGGGCCAAATCGTCATGTATAGCCAAAAAGCTGTCACAAAAAGTAGTTTAAGATGAAATTGGGGCGTCATGGCTTTTCGTCATATAATGACCATCACAAAATGTTGGGCGTGATGATTTTTGAGAAAGTGTCATATAATGTCGCCACATTATGTGACGGCGTCTTCTCGGTGTCATACAATACTTGATTTTGTGACGGTTGGTCAACGCATCAAGTAATACATGATATGTCACAAATAGTCTTGGAAGGTTCTATTTTTGGTACTCTTGGTGACACTCTCTTGGTGTCATACATTACCTTGTCACTAGCATTTATGGTCCTAGCCAATATAATGGGCCATTCTAATTGAAACAATAATAATAAACCACAAAACCAATTATAATATCATAATGACCATACAAAACTGTAATAAACCACATAAACAATTATAATATCATAATGACTATACAAAAGTGCATGTTCGAGAATACATGTTTCATACTGAAATACAACAAAACATAAAAAAGAAAATGATCTAGCCAACTAAACAAGTTCTAGTAGCTAGTGTAGTTCCGACCAATAGCTAGCACTAAGTTCCCTGCACCAAACAAGTTCCACTGCCGGCATCCGTGCCAAGTCCAACCCGGCAACCTAGTAAACGGGAAAAAAACAGAACAATTAAGTCACCACACTTATCCAAGGAAGATGAACATAAATGAGAGAGGCCTAAATAGTCCACGGTGGCAACGGTGACATGCATATGAAGAAATTTAACATGGATTAAAGACATAGTTAGTGTTAATGATGCAAGTACATCACAAAATGGAGAAATAACTTGAACAGGTTCAAAGCAAAAACTATTCGGACAAAAAACCTAAGTAGCATGAGTGTTGATATTTCTAACACGATCCAAATTAGGAAAGGCGAAAGAAATATATATATATATGGTATCTATCATAACTTGTCGACTTGGATGTGGAGTTAATCTCACGATCCAATAAAGGCGGAGTTAGGCGGTGTTAGTTGTGGGTTGTAATCTTAGTATCATTATCCATAGTGGAGTTAATCTCACTAAGGATATGTACAAAAGGTATACCACTCATTTCTAGGCATTACCTACATACTAGTCTGTCACCCTAGCAATAACGCTCTAAGAAATGCGGGTATGGTATTCTTGATATGCCTTGATAAAAGATGAACTTGATATCTGCAAGCGCACAGATAGAAATACCATTGTAGCACTTCACCGGTCTATCCGGTATCGTATTTATATTTTACCACAGGGAAGAAAGAGTCTATGGGAAGTAAGAGATAAGAATGTCTAATGCATAGGTTAATGAGATCACTTGAGATTCACTTGCGGTTGTATAATGCAGAGTAACCATATGCATCAATCAATACTCATAACATGATAAGTCACATAATAAAGATAAATAAATAATAAATGATAACTACCCAAGTCTAAGATCATGGTATGCCACTAGTATCATATGAGCTATTAACATGGTTATAGAAAGAATAGAAAAGAATATTCCTAAGTTACTCATAATCATATGTCAATGAATACTACAATTAGTGCAATTACATCTAGCTATCATGGCAAGGTTGCAATATATCTACACATGGTGAACATTACCAATGATGATCAAGGGGCGAAACAAGATCATCACCGTAATTATGGCTCAACTTGGCCTATCATTCGAGGTGGACTCCAAAGGACTCAACAGGACTGTCACTGCCGCGATCTACCACACGTCCCGGAATGTAGGGTGCGATCGCGGGTAACGCGTTGTATAAACACCATGTTTACACATTGCTTACCACCCACTAAGTGATCATCTAAGTGGATGCTATACGACTCCATGCATAAAATATAAGATAAACTTACTAAACTAGATATATAGCTATAACAAGCATGGATACATATCACTAAGAATATAATCATTAAATAGAACAAAGTCATAGCAATTGTATTCCAACAAAGATACTTACGATTGGATACAAGAGAGAAGCCACGAGAAGCTCGGCTCCCGCTACTTCTTGACTATTATTAGGAATCCAAGGCAAGCTTGACTTCCTCTATAGGCTGACTAGGTAGCTAACTACTTCTAATATGATGAACTAGGGCTTAAGATCTAGACTTGGTTGGACTTGGATGAGTATGAACTGAGGCGAATTCGAATGAAGTAGAACTAAATTAGGGTTTAGCCACGGGGTCCGGTGGTCTTCTTATATAGCCATCGGCGATGAACAGGGACCCTTGGATCAAACCGACCTTGAATAATGGTATAGATGCAACCTCAATGTCGGTGGTAAACCGCCATAGAAAGGAGAGGCTGACATGTGGGACCCACACGGCGGTCGCCCGATAATGGGCGGCGATCGCCGGGGGCCACGGCCCTAACGACATCTCCTTCCTTCTGGTGTCTTCTGGTGTCTTCTAGAATGTTTTAGTCCACTTTTTGGGTTGAGTTGCCTCATGGTCAAGTCTTGTCATCGTATGGGATGCAAACTCTTAGGTTTCTCACCGTTCTTATCGCTTTTATCCGATTAGTCCCCTCGCAAAGTCATGGAATACCAAAACTCGTGGGAAATATGTCGGGTTGGACCTCTAGACTTATGTTGTTATTCATCTTAAGCCCTTATTTCATATTTAGTTGGCTAATAATATTATGCTATAAGGCATACCAACAAGCTCCCCAAGCTTACCTCTTGCTAGTCCCTAGCAAGACTTATTTTATTATATTAGCTACTTGGATCGGGGAGTTCTTTTAACGCTTTCACACCTCAAGAGTACACATGCTTTCAAACAAAATTTCTCTCTAGAATAAACTTTTTTTCAACCTTCAACTTACCCATATTACCTTTTACCTTTGGGGCTTATAACCTTTTCTTCGATCTTGGGCAATTGAAAGATAGAAACAGTCAAGTCAAGCAACGTATCTCAAACCCTTTTGTTCAACTGTCCTTTTGGAGTTTTTGCAAGCTTTCAAAATAAAACTTAAAGTTCCTTTTGGTGTGACCCTCTCTAATCTCTCATTTGTAGTATTTGTGAATCCTCTCTAAGGCAATAAGGTTGTGTTACCCTTCTCTCATAATATGTAGTATTTTTGGCTAAGGCAATAGCACACTATGCCTTCTTCTCTCTCACCCTATATCTAAGGCTTATATCTGGAGCTCATAGGTGGGAGAAACTACATCTACTTACTAAGCATATATTATAAATTCAAGCAATGGATCCAAAGTCACGAGTCACACTGATCAAGTGGTGCATGTGTATGGTGGAAAGAATATAGTGAATATGATGGTAGGGAATATAGTAAGGTGTATGGAATGAATGAGGGGAAAGCTAATTCTACTTTTGCTCCTTGAGGAATCATCTCTCTCTTGAAACTTAAAAATGTTGAGAGAACTTGGGTCGTATCTTTTCTTTCTTTCTTTTATGGAGAGGCGAGCATCTAAGTACCCATTGTTTTCGGCGGACACTTGTCCATTTTTTTTTACTCTCCTTTGTTCTTTTTTGTTTCTTAGGGAGGTAGGCTCTACTCGCCCGTAGGACACTTGTCCATTTTTCATCTCCCTTTCTCTCTCTTTTTTTTTTAAATACAACCCAAATCTCTTTTGTAATAACTTTTGAGAGATAGACAAAAGTAATGAAGCTTTTGTAAGACATTGGCTAGAAATAAATGAGTGGATGGGTATAGGGAATATTTTTGGTTGCTCTCTCCCAAGATAGGAGTAGAACATTTTTGGTGGCTATAGTGAATGGATAGTGGTGGATGCGTACTTCCAGGGTGGAAATAGCATATAGGTGAATGGAGTGAAGTGTAGCGAGATGGAATGAGGTGGAGTGTACAAGATCAGCATGACAAGTTTCTAAGGGTCACAAAGATTGAACAAACTCAATGCAAAGCAAGCAGCCTATATATATCTCAAAGGGTTTTTTCCTAATCTAGGGAGCATGTATATATGGCTATGGTAGGAGGTTCAACACTTTGTCACACAGGAACTTATCATGTGCATTATAAATTTTCAAAATAAATCTCCGTAAATCTAGTATCACTAGGAGTAAGATCAATGGCAGCTGGACTATCTTATATCATATCCGTCAATTACCTAGACTTTAGAGCTAGCATTTGCAACCCACAGGTTTCAGGTTTAGAGCAAATCTTAAGTCAAAGCAATTTTGCATTTGGAGCTCAAGAGAAATTAAGCTTGAAAGCTAGGTACTAGAAAGGAACTATGGCGGAGCAACTATTCATCATCTCCATATTGGCAAATTTTAGGGTTCATTTTAGTTGAGCAAAGCAAACAGGTGTACACTCTCTCTTGATCATTTTATTCTCATACTCTAACAAAAGACTCTTTAAACGACTAGACTTTATAAAACTAGACTCTTAGCAAACTCTATAGCAAACCAAATATTTAACTAATAAAATTAATACTATAATATAGATAGTAGAGATACTTATCGGGATAACTGGGGGTGCACTCCCCCATGCTGGATTGAAGTGTGGTCGTTGAAGATGTAGAAGTTGAGGTAGATGGCGACAATGGTGGCACCGATCATGTCTCTCCTCCTTTCGAAATCCTGCTGAACTCAAATAGACAACAAAGCTAGTGGAACTTGATTAAGCATTAGGGGTTAGCCACATTGCTTTAAGTTGCCTGGGATACATATATTTTTGGATTTTCATTTTATATGCAAGAAAAGATAAAGTACTTATGCATCTTTATTTTATTTTTATGCCACCATAGCAAATAGCCTAGAGGGTTGAGCCTCGAGGTTACTAGCATGGGGCTTTAAGGTTTTCACAAAACAAAGCACAAAATATTTTTGTTGTTTTCAAATGCAGATATAAGATGCTAAAATGATAAATATGCAATGCGGGAATTAAATATGGATAACTACCGAGTTACCTTTCGGCGAGGATTCAGAGATTAGAGTCCTCCGAATAGGATTTCTAGTTCTGCTCATTACTCCCATGGTACATCAGTTGTCACAATTGGTGGCACTGATGATTACATTGTCTCTTCGATGATGATCCGGGAGATGTCTTCTTCTTCCTCCATTTAAGCTTAGTTTGGTGGACTCTTCTCTCGAGTGGTTGATCCTTCTTTCTCCATGGATGGTTCAGGTGTAAGGGATTTAACCTCTTCATTTACCTCCTCATCTGAGTCTTTAATCCACTGCCTCCTTTGGCTCTTCCGGGGTTTCTCATAATTATTATAACTATTAAAGTACACACGTACCTTTTTTCCAGTAGGAAACTGAAATGAATCTCTCTGTATGGATGTAGATGATGGCGCGTGTAGTGTTGAGGAACGGTCTCCCCAAAGACTATTGGAGGATCTTGATCCTTCCCCATGTCCATGACTATAAAGTCAGTGAGGACATAGTGATCCATGATTTTTACTGGTACGTCTTTAGCAATTCCTTTTGGAACCCTGTATGTTTGGTCTGCCATCTGCAGCTGCACAAATGTTGGTTGCAACGGCAATTTCCCAAATAATAGTTCATATGTTACCTTTGCCATCAAGTTGATGTCGGACCCGTATCATAGAATGTATTGTAGAAATTCCATTGGTTGATGGAGCAATGGATAGTTGGGGTACTGGATCATCTTGCTTGCGAGAAGCATTGGATATTGAAGTAGATGGTCATTTTCAGAACTTACCTTATTAACCACCATTACCTTTGTAGGCTGCGCCTTCTTGTATCTATTCTAGTTCTTCCTTCTATTCTTGTTGAAGGTCTCGATCTTTGGTTCTGGCAGGTATGAGTAAGACCATTGTGGGTGAGCAGGAGAGGTATGTGTCTTATTCTTGAAGTTGAACTTCTCCTTTCTCCCTTTAATGTTGAAACAAATCTTCGCACCGCCGGGCGTAGATGATAGCTTTAGCCGAGCTCGGGAATGGTCGCCCAAGTATGATCGTTGATCTTTAAACTCCCTCTGTTTCCACGACTACGAAGTCCGGCTGGTACGCAAGAGCCTCTAATTCTCACACACACGTCTTCAAGTATCCCCTTGGGATGGCATAGTGACTGATCTGCCAGCTGCAAGCACATGGTTGTATACAAAAGTGGTTCACCATGAATCTTTTCATAATTACCTTAGGCATGATGTTCACGCTTGAGCCGAAGTCACATAGCGCATTGTCGAAGGTGTGTGGTCCTATCTGGATGGTAATGACCGGCTTTCCTGGATCTTCCTTCTTGGGTGGCATAGAGTCATCCAACCAGTTGCTTCCTGAGGTCTCTCTATAGTAGTGACCTACATTAAAGATGTCGACAAGATTTGCAGATTCTAATTCTTCCGGCTGGCCCGGAATCTTACCTGGTGTGGTTAGTGGAACAGATATTGCCAGCTGAGAAATCTGAGACTCTATCATCTTATTAAAGCTATGCTAATTTTTAATTGCTGAAGAGCAGCTTTCCATTCTAGTGTTGATAAGTTCTAGAGCTTTATCATTGGAAGTTATCTTTCTAAACAGATTTTCCATAGTCTTACCTTGGCTAAGAACTAGGTCTCTCAAAGAAGGTTGATTATAATTATTAAAATTGTAACCTTGATTATTACCTTGGTAGTTGGGCCTCTGTTGGTTCCAACCTTGATTCTGTTGAGGACGATAATTATTGTTGTTGTTATAGATGAAGTTGATGTCCTCCACAATCTCTAGGCAATTCCTGCCGGTGTGGCCTGTGTTACCACATTCTTCACATGTCATGCGAGAATCTTGGATTTGCATGACCTCCTTGGGTTGAGGAACTCTATCCTCGAGCTTTTTCATGATTAGGTCCATCTTGGCAGACAGCATATCTACCTCTTTCAGCTGGTGCATTCCTCTCTTGCGGGGTTGACGCTCTTCATTCCAACCTTGGTTGGAAGCCATCTTCTCCACAAGCTCTGTAGCATTGGTCAATGTAAGTGATAAGAAAGCACCTCCTGCTGCAGCGTCCATCGTTTCACGAGCACTAGGAACAAGCCCGCGGTAGAAATTTTGCATGAGCAGCCACTTCTCCATCCCATGATGTGGACATTACGAAATGTATTCTTGGAAACGTTCCCACGCTTCCGGGACGATTCATCATGTTGCTGTTGGAAATTGGATATCTTCCCTCTTAAGGCATTCGTCTTGCCTATAGGAAAGAACTTGGCGAGAAAGGCTGTGGAGCATAGAGCCCAAGTTGTGTTCTTCTCCTTTGTAGCGTAGAACCATTGCTTTGTGTAAGATCCCCGATTTTCCACGAAGGGAAAATACACAGAATCGAATAATAATGTGAAAGTACCACAAGATAACTCCATCACATTATTATTTACAGTTAATATCATAGTCAAGCTTCGTACAACTACAAGAATACAAGATTATACAACTCTCGGGGACTCACCTATTACATGATTAACCTAGCGGAAGCGTAACTCAAGATCTCAGCATAGACGTAGAACGTCAGCGAGTGAAGGCTCCTCCTTCACGGCTTCATCAGAGTCGGCGTAGAGATTAGCGGAAGTAATCTTCATCGTCGATCCGGGCTTGAGCGTAGAAACGAGACCACCTAATCCTTCTAATTCTCAAATCGGGTAATCTCACACCGCGCCAGAAATGTGCGAGGCCATGGTCGACACCGAATGAGCTTTGGTGGAAAATAGAAAATAAGGGATCCGGCGATCCTAGTATTTGGTTGTGGTTTGCATCCTTAGCGCATGCGAAGCAGCAAGTAATAAATATTATTATTATTCACATTTTAACCCATTCCCAACACATCTCAATCACAAAACACATCTCATATCTCACAATTGACACACGGGGCGACAAGGCGGCACCGGCTCCTCTCGCCTTGCCTAATTGGCTCTCAGCCCCTCGGGCTCTCAGCCGTAACGTCACACATCTCAGCAATACACCCGAGGTAAGAAGAGAAAACACCCTCACTACTCGAGAGAAGAAAAGACCCGGGAAAAAAACTGGTCAAAAGACCGGCACACAGGCCGCGGGAGGTCCCGGCAATAGGCGAGTTACCCCGACAAGTCCAGTCTCAGACAGGTCCTAACCCGAAGGCCTGACTATACGTATAGATTTACAACTCTGCGAGCTTGTGCTCAAGACGCCACGGTCACCATCATCGATGCTGTACAACGCCTAGGATGACATGTGGAGACCTCCTAATCCGGCGATGCCACGCATCCACTCAGCCGAAAGCCCCGGAGTACCACCGGGACGCCGAGGCCCCGTAAGAGCGGTCTGAGCTCGGACTCAAGTCACACCTTTGTCTCGAGAGGGTGTGGGTCCTCACCACCCCTACCTCCCTATAAACTATCCGCTATCCTCCCGGAAGGTATGGCACCGCGACTAAAAGGGCAATCCGCGAACCCGCCCATACGTAAGACGTGAGGTGAGCACCAATTCCCAAGATCTTAGGTCCTCGAAGATACAAGTCCTTAGGTAGGACCAGGGCAAGACATCTTCACACTCCCTTCCCGGCCTTCATCCCATCACAAGAGTCAAGACTGGTCTCCGGATCTGCACACGCTACCCGCCACGGTAGGATAGAAATGGGGACGCCCTGTATATCCCCAAGCAAGATTGGCCTCCGCGACTCGTCGTAGATCCCGCCCTGGGTCGACTCGACCCTCACCACCACACACCCAAAGCATACCACGTAATCCAACTCCCCGGATGGCACAAGTCACCGGGGCACCGAGAAATCAAGTCGACACCATACTCAACGCCCGGCTCATATATTCCGGTTCATATATGTACACGTAAGTGAGGTATAGCCACAAAGTGGCAAGTGCAAGCAAAGCGGTGGAAATATATAAGTGCGGCGCAAAGTCGGGTAATTGTGGTGGATGGGTTTTAAGCATGGCATTCGGGGCTCGGGCAAAAGCATGCATCATATACTAGCAAAGGAATAAAGTAAAAGCTAGCATATCTATTTGCAATGTCTAAATAGGATTCTCTAAAGTAAAGTGCTGCCATGACACCTGCGATGTCGAGGAAGTAGTGGTACTAGCTTCATCCGTGGGCATAGTCGTACACCAGGGTCTCCTCCTCCTGAGTCAACTCCACTCCATGGTCCTGTTTCCCTCCTTGCTCTCTTCCTCCACCGAGCTCGGTCCAACGCTAACCTCAAAGCAACTATCTCTCGAGACTACACGCGACAAGAGAGCAATCAATCAACAAAGAGGTGGTAGGACTCAAAAGAACCACGACACCGAAGGAACACAAAAGAGAATGGCTGAGCCCTCTCGGCGTATATCCGATCCTTGGACTAAGAAACAAGAGTGGTAGTTTGCTAAGTATGAGCTTGAGTCGTAGCCTAGCTCGTACTTCACGGGTCGATCGTGTCGACCTGTATGGTTTCAGATAAATGGCATAGACCCTAGCTCATCCAGAGCAAACACCACTGCACACTATCTTTCGATCCAAACGTCATTAGGCTAATGGGAACTGAAAGGAGTGGCTAAGCAGTTCCGATCTCCCCTAATCCGAACGCCATTATAATTGACGAGAATTAAGAGAGGGTGGAACGGGGAAGAGAAGAGGAGCGACACGCAAGAACACAAGTGCTTAATCCACTTGTAGGGTACCAAGACCATGGTGCTTGAATTGCACTAAGGGGGTCTATTAGGTACAAGCATGCAAGGGTTTAAGCACGAAAGAATCAAAAGAAGGCAAGAAGACAAAGGATAAAACCCTACGAAAAAGAAGGTAGAACCCAATGGCCATGGAGAGGCCACGAGCTTCACCTAAGCGAGTTGGCATCCGTCGCTCTACTAAAGCGGGTTCCTAATTCTTATCCCACTAAACTTGGTCATGGAGGATTCGACATGTGTGGTTGGAATCCACGTCGATATTTAATATCGAAGTCGAGTCCGCAATGACCACGTTTGTGGGACGGGAGTAGGAACTAACGATCATAGTTTGGGGAAGACAACTAAAAAGCGAGGGGGCGAAGTTACGCTCGGCATTACGGCCACGTTTGGGACGAACCCACAACCGAAACGTTCGAACGAGATATGATCCCTCGACCGGCTCGACGGCACGACAAAGACGCAGACAAACACAACACGCCAAAAGATCCACAACGTGACTAACCACAGATGGAGTAGCACATTCCATAGCGATAAGAAGATAGACAAGACCGGCACGAAGGCACGGCACAGGCAATGATTAAGAATATACATGAATAAATCATATATATAAAAAAGAGGGCGAGCAATTATGGTAGGTGTAAGATAAAGAGGGCAAATGCACTTGTGCATTTGCTCATGGCGTAGGGCTTGATTTTAGAAAAATATGGAAACTGGTTTCATATTTTTCTGAGGTCGGAGGGATTTTCTATGAATTTCCAAAGTTTAAAATGAATTCTGGAATTTATAAATGGTGAAAAATCCTCGGGCGACATGTGGCGGTCTCGGTTGGTCGTGGCCGACGTCATGATGACATCGGTAGGCGAAGGCAGCCGGCAGATGGGCGACAAAGCGGCCCCCGATGACATCACGCATGACGTCACTATGACATCATCTTCTGACGACGCTTGCAGCGGACGAGTACGGCGAATGATAGGTGGGTCCAGCGGCTACAGTGGCTGACCAGTGGGTCCCGGTCAAAGGTCAACGTTGACCGGTCAACATCTAATGGGCCGAGTGGGCTGGATATGGGCCTGGATGGACGGACATGGGCCGGGTTGGGCCGCCGCCCCGTTCGCTGTCGGACAAGGAAACCGGCCACGTGGCGCAACCGGGATCCGGTCCGGGCCGCACGGGCCGGGGGCGGGCTGGTGCGCGCGGCTCATGATGGACTGGTGTGGCCGGGTCCATGAGCCATCGCTATGTCCACGGTGGACCGGGTCCACCTACTCCCTCTTCCCGCCGGTGCATGGTGCAATCGTGCACCGCACCCCTTCTCCTTTCTTCCCCAACTCTTCCCCCACTCACGCTGGGCACTCGGCCGGCGGGCGAAGCTCTTCCTCCGGTGACTCCGGTGATGCGGGTAGTTCTTCTCTGGCCAAGGGGCTTCATGGCAAGGTCATGGGCGCGCTGGGTAGGCAAGGCGGCATCTTAGGTGCGTGGGCTCGCCGGCGACGTGGCATGGCGGCAAAGTTTGGGCGGCGTGGCGGCCACGGTGACATAGGGGCTCCAAGCTGCCCCTTGGCTTGATTCAATGGCGCGAGGCTTCGGCGAACCCGAGCCGGGAGGCGACGCGGTTCGGCCGGCGTGCCGGGCGCCCGGCGCGGCAAATAAGTGGCCGCTGCGCCCGGCGCGGTCGGCGGCACCCGCGGCCAGGGACGAGAAAAAGTCCCTTCCCCGCCTCCTGCTCAACAATTCGTGTCCCTCATGGGCGGCGTTTAGCACCGCCCGCGGTGACCATCCTGCACGGCGGAGTCCACGGCGTAGTGAAGGCAGCGGGCGGTGCTCCCGGCGGCAAGGCGGTTGGCAATAGGCCAAGGCAAAGCACCTTTCCTCCCTTCCATCAATGCGGCTAGGCGTGGCTTGGGCGGTGAAGCTCATCGGCACATCCTCGGCGTGCAAGGCGGCCGGGGGTGGCGTGGAATGGCTCATGGCACGGCGGCGGCGCCGACGAACGGCGCGGCCGGGCAAGGTCACACGACCGGGCTCCTAGGTCATAACAAGGCCGCAAAGCCTGAGCTACACGGCGAGGCGGACATGATGTCAGGGACGAGGTGGCGGTCTAGGCATGGTTCGGCCGGTACACTGGCTCGCCATGGATGGCTCGTGGCCATGGCGGCTCCTTCCCCGGCGTCGGCGTTCCACGCCACGTGGGCTCGGCAAGGCCGACCATCTTCTCGAATGTGCGACGGCGTGCGTGGGCGTGTGCATACGGCGAGAAGCGACCTCGCCGTCCGCGTGGAGTGGGATCGCGGCGCGAGCCCGGCTAGGGGGCGGCGGCGTGGGCGCGAGCATGCTCACCGTGGGTGCGGCGCTGTCGGTGGCGGCGGTGTGGCGGCGACGGGCTCGCGGTACTCCTCCTCAACCTCCCGCTGCGGTTCTCCCGTCCTTCGGCTCGCGGTCCAGCTACGGCTCCCTGCGGTGCTCCCTCGAGCTCCGGCGGCGGCGGCGGTGGGCGGCGTCGGCTCTTCCCGCCTCCTTCTCCTCCTTCCTCTCCCCTTCTCCTTCTCCTTGCGAGCGAGGCGGCGGACGATTGGGATGCCACCAAGGTGGCGGCGGCGCGGGTTGGTGGGAACCCTAGGGGGGTGGGGTCGTCTTTATAGGTGGCGGCGCCATGGACGCGGATGGACGGCCCGATCACGGTCGGCGCGATCGAACGGACTCGCTAGCTCGATGGGACATGTGGACCGGGGTTTTCGGGCGACGTGGCCACTCCAAGTGCGCGGTAAGTGGGGCTCCTAACGGCCGGAAGGCGCGGCACGGCCGGTGGCGGGAGTGTCGGCGCGACGCGCGGCGCGATGCCTTTACCTCGACACCGCGGGGGTTTTGGGCGGCCACGCTGGTGCGGCTTCTTGGCTCGCCAAGGCAATGGCGGGCGCGGGGTTCTTTGGCGCGTTGCGGGGGCGGGGTGAAGTGGACGCGGTGCGGCGCGCGGTGCAGCTCGCCCTCTGCTCCGTTTCCTCTTTCGCGCAAGACGGGCGGAGGTGGTAGAGAAAGATGACAAAGGGACCCGTGGTCCCACTCGTCGGCGGCCGACGTGAGAGGAGCGAGGGGAAAGTCCCTCTTGCCCTCGGTTACGTGCACGGCAAATAGCAGCTCGGCCACCTGGTCGGCCCAAAGCGCGGGCGTGAGTGCGAGCCTACTCATTTGGGGTTTGGGGGCCGGGTTGTCCAGGCCAAATGGCCTCTTTCTCTTCCTCCTCTCTTTTCTTCTTCTATTTTCTTTCCTTATTTCTTAATTATGTTTTGGGCAATTATAAGTAACCACATGTGTTGCCAACATGTAATTACCCTTAGGGGGTCTACTAGGGGTCACTTAGGGCATTAGGGCTCCATCCCATGGGTTGGCAACATCAAGTCAATGGTCGTTTGACTTGAGGAGAAGAGGATTAGAATAGGGAGGAGTTGGATACAAAGGACCACGTAGGGAGTTCGAGGAACGTACACGATGGATATTTTGATTAAGTCTCAAAGAACTTGAGAGGAAGTCTTGGGATGGTTTCACAAAAGGACTCGTCGATATTCTACTAAAGGATCCAAGGGTAAAGGTGATAAATCCGAAAGATGGATTTATATGGTGATTCGAATGAGATGAGAAACCTCACCGGGGAAACGAAGAAGCTTGCCAAGGATTCATGGATGTGATCCAACGAACTTGATTTAGACGTAGGCGGGGTTGAGAGAGGGACATCCAGATGTCGCCTACATGATTTGGAAAGGGATCCAATAAATCTAAAAGGTTCACGTTTCTGGCTTGTCGGGTCATCGTCGATTAGTTGTGGTCTCTCTCTTGGCCAGTCAGGGTTGGCTAGGCATGGGTACGGAGGGCTATGGCTAGTCGAGGCAAGGCTATGACTAGCTATGAATGTCCGTAGGGCTAAAGATAGCAAAGTGATAACTTGTAGTGGTTGGTCGGTCGGGATGTTGGTACGGTTCGTCTTCTTATCGACGGGAGACGCTCTCGTTGTTGCGGTCTTCGGAGATCATAAGAGATAGATAAGGAAGGGATATTCCATTTAAGATCCAAGAGATACAAGAGATAATCCGGGGGCGATTTGGAGGAGTTCATAGGAGACGGGAGAAGTTCGAGAGATGCTTAGGAGAGGCTATGAGAATCAACCAGGGAGATGGCTATGATTTGAGTTGAGGCATGAGTTGTCTCCAAAAATTTTTAGGAGAATTTTTGGAGAGGGAGAAGATAACTTGCTATGGATTTGTGCACTTCGACACAAAACCCTAACTCGACTACAAAGCTCCAACAATCTCCTACAAACAATTCTATATGAATGCAATGTTTGCTTAGTGGGTCCGCCTATGTTTGACCTAGCAACTACATGTTTCACACATTGCAGGAAATTTTTTTAAAAGTTCGTATTTTTGGCTTCTCAAAAATCCGGGTTGTTACACTTTGCCTTCCCCAAGAGTGAGAATGGGAAGAGGCGTAGCAAGATGGCGTCTCTTGGTACGTCCTTCATGGTGAAAGTCTTTGCAAATCTCCGAAATGTTGGAGATGAGCACTCGCGTCTTCATGTGCCTTTCCGCGGAATTGGCTAGCTTGCACCATGTTGATGAGTCTAGGATTGAGTTCAAAACCATTGTCTCCAACCTCTACCTTCGGCCTAGTGAGAATATTGGCCGTGGTAGGAGCTGAGAACTCACGAAGTGTCTTGGTAGCCATAGCCTCAAATTCAGGCGATAAGCTTCGGCCGACTTGATCAACGTTTGAATCAGAAGGTCTTGATGTCCGTGCTGGTGTTTGTTTGAGTTTAGCTCTGGCCTTTCTGATTATGTCTTCAGGATTATCAACGTAATTATGTGGATAGTTGTTCCAATTCATACATTTACCCTGTATAAGATCAAAAACAAATAGACAACAGGGGTAAACCTATTTGAGTATGTGATAATGGGTTCTCAATGCATTATGTGATGCAAGTGATCTCTCTTAATTCCATGTATGTGTGTTTAGGTTTTGGCTAGCACCCTTCCTTCCCCAAGAACGGCGCCAGAAATGCTTGTTGATATTTCTAACACGATCCAAATTAGGAAGGCGAAAAGAAATATATATATGGTATCTATCATAACTTGTCGGCTTGGATGTGGAGTTAATCTCACGATCCAATAAAGGTGGAGTTAGGCGGTGTTAGTTGTGGAGTGTAATCTCAAGTATCATTATCCATAGTGGAGTTAATCTCACTAAGGATATGTACAAAAGGTATCTTGTTGATATTTCTAACACGATCCAAATTAGGAAGGCGAAAAAGAAATATATATATGGTATCTATCTAATCATGTTAGCTTGGATGTGGAGTTAATCTCACAATCCAACAAAGACGGAGTTAGGCGGTGTTAGTTGTGGGGGTGTAATCTCAGTATCCTTATCCATAGTGGAGTTAATCTCACTAAGGATATGTACTCAAGGTATACCACTCATTTCTAGGCATTACCTACATACTAGTCTGTCGCCCTAGCAATAACGCTCTAAGAAATGCGGGTATGGTATTCTTGATATGCCTTGATAAAAGATGAACATGATATCTGCAAGTGCACAGATAGAAATACCATCGTAGCACTTCACCAGGAGTAATCCAGGTATCGTATTTATATTTTACCACAGGGAAGGGGAAGTCTATGGAAAGTAGAGAGATAGGGATGTCTAATGATTTAGATTATGATTTACTTGAGATCCACTTGCAGTAGTATAATGCAGAGTAGCCATTTGCATCAAGCAATACTCATAACAGGATAAGTCACAAGATAAAGATAATGGAATAAATGATAACTACCCAAGTCTAAGATCATAGTGTGCCACTAGTATCATATGAGCTATTAACATGATATAGAAAGAATATTCCTAAGATACTCCTAATCATATGTCAATGAATACTATAATTAGTGCAAATACATCTAGCTATCATGGCAAGGTTGCAATACATCTACACATGGTAAGCATTACCAATGACAATCAAGGACGAAACTTGATCATCACTGTAATTATGGCTCCACTTGGCCTATCATTCGGAGGGTGGACTCCAAAGGACTCAACAGGGATTGTCACTCCCGTGATCTACCACACGTCCCGGAATGTAGGGTGCAATCGCAGATAAACGTTGTATAAACACCACGTTTACACATTGCTTATCACCCACATAATAATCATCTAAGTGGATGCTATACGATTCCATGCATAAGATATAAGACAAACTCACTAAACTAAATATATAACTATAGCATGCATGGATACATATCA
The DNA here is from genome assembly GCA_015847255.1 of Hyparrhenia diplandra. NCBI lineage: Eukaryota > Viridiplantae > Streptophyta > Magnoliopsida > Poales > Poaceae > Hyparrhenia > Hyparrhenia diplandra. Next base: position 617,996 of record JADLZK010010615.1, on the reverse strand, counting down.
ATAAGAATATAATCATTATATAGAATAAAGTCATATCAATTGTATTCCAACAATAATACTTACAGATTGGATACAAGAGAGAAGCCACAAGAAACACTTGCTCCCGCTACTTCTTGACTATCAAGAATCCAAGATGAACTTGACTTCCTCTAGAGCTAACTAGGTAGCTAACTACTTCTAATATGATGAACTAGGGCTATAGATCTAGACTTGGTTGGACTTGAGTAGTGTTGGGACACGGATCCCGGCACCCTTGGTGGAGGTGGTGAAGGCGGTGGAAAGCGCGAAAGAACCGTTCTAACGAGAGCATTTGAACTGTGATACTTGTAGGTAAGGCGGATGATACCCGGACCTCCGCCCACTAAGATGACGAAGACACCCGACGCGACTTGGCGGAACCCCTCTTCTCCGCCGACTCCGCGGGCTGTGTTGTCGGATAAGCGGAGGTCTCCACCTTCGCGGGCCGGGAGAGCTTCGGGCGGAGGTCGAGAACCGAGTCTCGCGAAGGATCGGAGCTGGGCAAAGGAGGTCACCCGATGGGGCCACAAGCTAGCGGCCCGGAGCGTTGGAGAGTCGAGGGCGGTGTGGCGTCATGAAAGTACGGGCTCGCCCGTGTTGTGTGTGAGTGTTCACGGGAATATGCCGGGAATATTAGAGGGTAGATTTGTAATCTTTGGTTCCCGGGCATTTGTAAAACTATAAATAGGGAGGAGTCCTCCCCATGAGAGAGGTTGGTGAATTCCATTTATGATCACTATTGCTTTGGCACCTACACTTAATTCCCTCATTTTAAACGACCTCCCCGTGGGCACCGCCTGGGCAGAGGTTCCTACCCCGTGTTGAGACCCCAAGCTCAACATTGGCGCCCACAGGAAAATTGCAAGGAGCCTTCCGCCTAGTCGATGGGGAGGGCAACACCTCCCCCACACATGGAATGTGGACAACCTCCGCAAGTACTACATGTAAAGCCATCCTACGCAAATACAAGCGGAGGACGGCTACTACTTTACCTTTTAGCAAGTAGCAGTAGGTTTTACAGTTTTCACAACCAAGGTCTCGCACTCTTTTCCTCACAGAGGAACTCCTAGCGGAGGTGAGGTTTTTAATGAGGCAAGACTAATGTAAAATCCTCTAAAATATAAAGAGGAATTTCTCCCCAACACGAAAAGAAAAGCGAAAGTGACTAGCAACGCAGATCACGTAATTCGACAAAACTAAAAAAAATTAGCGAGGACATTTTTCGGATAGAACGCGGAGGTTCTAGCCCAAAAATGACCTCCACAGACCCACAGAACGGTCTCAAAAATCCTCGAAAAAAGACCTACCCGAAGCGTAGGCATCGAGGTGGCACAAAAGAACATGCCAATTACTAAGAAGGCTGAAAAAAGACCTGTCCAACTCGGGCATCAAAGAAACCTCCGCAAACAAAAGCAAAAAAGGAGGATGAATCCAAAAGCGATAATACAACTTAGATATTATTATCCTTTATCATATTTACAAGTTACAAAGGTGCTCGACATTGTTCTGTCGAAGCCTCTTACATCTTCGCAGAAGATGGTACAGTGGTAGCACCGACTAGTACAGTGGTAGAACAGACACAGCAAGACAAAGAAGGTAAACCACACACCCAGGCTAGGCAACCGCTTCACGCCGTTCAAACAAGAGAACCTCCGCCAGCGTTGACGCGTCCTCTCGTGCAGCCTGCAGACCGCCGTAGGACATCTTCAACTGAGCCGACCTCCGACAGGAGAGCCCTCAGCAGACCTGAAGAAGCTCTAGCAGAGCCAACACCCAAAGAGCCAACTCCCAGGACACGCCAGGCTGAGATCAACACCACCGTAGCTCATCGCCAAGAATTGATAGCACACAGGCAAGAGTTGATAGCTCCGTGCCTGTTTTAGTCTGGGCTTCCAGCCAACGAATAGGAAGGCGACATAGAACGCTGTCTACGCTACCGAATACGAATCCTCACGCGGTCCCAGCACACTCGAAATAAGCCACCACTAGAATAACCCATCCTAACCAACATAGGCATAGGGGAGCGGAAGTGGGGTAGATTATATACTAATCTAGTCGACCTAACACACCAAACAAAGGACGAAAGCATTAAATCTACTTGATTACTTGGGCACTATAAAACAAACCCAAACCCCCCACCACCTAACCACCCACCAGGAAAATTATCAAACGTACGACCTCGGAGCCAACAGATGGATGAAGATGTTAACCTCCGCCACCACATCCTCGAGCCAAATGAAACCGTGTAAGAAGTCGTAAGAAGCCAAGCACTTGGGCAGGTCAAGGGGGGAGACCGCGTAGAATTCGTAACATCCCCCCCTGAGCCTTAAAACCCTATCGAAAACCCAAGTGAGATCCTTGGCGAAGACCCGCGGAGTGCACTAGCAAACAACACTTTCCACACGTGTAGCGGAGGTCCACCGAAAAGTAAGATGGACCAGCACACGAAGTTACCACCACGGCGAGAGGGACCGGATTGGCACAAACAAGTGACTACCCTCCTCACCGGCCAAATACACAAGCGGAGGTCGCAAGCAAATCCGTAAAAACAAAAAGAAAAGATGTAATAGATGAAGTATTCCTAGTGCAATTTAGCAATCTCCGCTTTATTCATATAACATGTAACCGTACAAGAGTTATCATTACATCAAATAAAGCGTTACAAAAGAACACGGGCGGAGGCCCCCTCCCAAGCTACATCATTTGTAAAGGCCATACGCTCATCCCTAGATCAAACAAAACGTCTTCATACATCTCATCCACACTAGGGTTGGCGAAGGTATCCTTCCAGAAAAGCCAGAGACCTCCGTCAACGTAAACACCATCCCGATAAAAACACAAGGGATTAACTTCCTGCGCAGGCACCTCATCGGGAACTCCGCAGCGAGAGAGTTTTTTTCAAGCAAAACGTCGATTCCATTCAACTTAAATTCATTAACTTTTTACAAGCGGAGGTTTCGGTCCAGCGCAAAAGCTTCAAAGAGCTCCAAACTTAAAAAAATAAGAAACCTAAACTATCTCCCTCCACATCCTCATCGGTCCGCGACCCCTCGGCAAAAGACTTGGAGCCCGCGGCGGAGTAGCCCCCTCGAACGTTCTCCACGGCTTCGACTCGCGGAGCGGAGCCTCCGTCGAAGCACCGCCCTAAAGAAAAGAAAAGACATCATCACATTTAGCAAATCAATAAAAACGCCGAAATCAAAGCAAAAAGCCATAGACCAAAAGAAAATTACGGAAAGGGAGCGAGCCAAGGACGCAGCCTCCGCGACGCCCATGGACCGCCCGGAACCTCTTCATAAACGAGGCCACGAACTTTAAGGCACCGTCGCCAAGCTCCGCAAGGCGAGAAGGCTGGTGGGTCTCCTTCACCCGAACCCGAGCGACATCTCCGCAACCCTCACTAGAGAGAATGCGGGCGATGTTTGTCGCCGCGATCGGGCACCGGTCGGACACCCTTTGAGAACGCCGGGTAGCTTGGCGGTTCTCGACATCCACGCCGTGACGCCGGGGCGCTTACCTCCGTCCGTAGGGAACGGCGTGGCAACCGCCCCAACGGGCGTCACGGCCCTCACGTATTGGCGGGCGGCGGAGGTGCTAGACGCAGCGTAAATCGCGTCCGGCCTCCTGCCGGACGTCGGCGATTGGGTGCGCGACGATGTCAAGCTTGCATTGGCCTCTTCAAGTTTCATTTCGACCTCGCGAAGAGCCTTCTCGGCCTCCTCTCGCGCGAGCGCAAAGGGCATCCTGCGCTTCCTTAGCCGCGGTGGCCGCTCTCGACGGAGATCCCGCTCCCGATCCACCGCGGCCTCCAATGCCTTCTTTTTCCTCGAACCCGGGCGAGACCTTCGTCTTCAGCTCGGTAATATTTTGTCACGCGCCACAAGTTACGAGTGAACCTTGGCGCGAAGACACTCAAGACTTGTGGTCATCTCTGCACAAACAAGCATCAGGGACCTCCGCTAAAAAACAAAAAGAAAAGAAAGACAACTAAAAGAAAACAAAGCAAGCAAAATATCTCCGCACCGAAAGGCTTTGGTCGATGGCCTTGTTGAAGACCTCGTACACATCTCCTTCTGAAAAGTATTTAAGAATATCATCTAAATCAGAAGATAAACAAGCGACCACATAATTGCAAACAGGACATGACAAATCGGCGAATCATAGATACTTACTCGGATCACCCTCCGCAGCAACGCGAGGAGGGCTTCTACGATAAAATAGGGGCAGCTCCGCCAATACCTACTATAAAGAAAAAATAAAACGTCAACCAAGCAACAACGCAACAAGACCCGGATGCGAGAAACAACGAACGGGCTTTACCCTAGATGGCGTCGTGAGCGGAGCCGGCACCGGTGCGGAGAGCACCCTAACACTTCAGCGGCCTTGCGGCCTTAGCGTGAGCTCTCGGTCTCGGTACCCCCGGGCTGCGACATGGGCGGCACGAAAATCACGTGATCGAGCATGAGCAAGAATCACTACGACGACGGAAGAAACAAACCTTCAAAGCAAGAGAAAACAACTACCTCCCGCTCCGCAATCCCAACGGGGGACCTCAACTCCGACTTGCTCCCCCGGACGCTCTCGGCTCGATGACTCGTGGAGCTATCGCTAGAGCAGGGGCAAACCAGCCATTGGGTCCGCCATGGTGTTCGACATAGTCGACATCGCCCTGCCCTCGAAAGCCCGATGGCACTCGTTGGCGGAGTGGGAGAAAGAGAGCCCGACCTAAGCATCGAGCCAACCCCACCACCGCCAACTAGGGCCTCGGCAACGCCAGAAGAGCCAGCGGCGAGAGCCCTCAACTCCACGAGGCTCCTCCACCGCGGCAGCAATCGGCGTCGGCCCCCTTCGCACAACTTGCTTTTGGCTGGGCTGGCCAACCAACTGCTTTTTCTTCTTGGCCTCCTCCTTGGCCGTCGCGGCAGCAGCAGAATCAGGAGGACGCGCGGAGGTGCTCTCCTCAATTTTGGTCTTCTTCGACCTTGCTCGCGTCGGAGGAAGGGCCTTCCTCTTATCGGCCCGGCGGCGCGGTGGAGTCCGCCTCCTTAGCCGCCTTCTCCAAGTTTAGCGGCCTCCGCCGCCTCCCGTCGCTCAATCTCCGCGAGGACCTTACCCCGGGGAACTTTGTGATTCCGTAGACTCCACCCCCCATCTCCTCGAAGACGTGGTTCAATCGGGGCATATTCCCCGCTTGAGACCTCCGCGCGAGAAACTCCTTTGTCGTAATGGGGCCCAGTATCTCCTGGGCCTCCATCTCCACCATCATTACAAAGGCGTCCGAGCTGACACCTTCGGAACAGCCGGACACCAAAGGCGCGGAGGAACGGGACCATCTCCGCATCCCCTCGAACACCGGTAGGTTGACTCTCTCAACCGTGATTGCGGGCTTATGGCGGCTGCGAGGGAGAGATCTTCGCCGCGCGAGATCTCCTCCACGAGATCCCTACCTCCCTGAATACTTGCAAGCGAGGAAGGAAAGCTTCGTGACTTTTCTCCCTCTTCTCTCGGCGAAAACTTGTTTGGATCGGTCGAGGGATAATGTCCACGGGGACAAGTTTGGACGCCGAAGGGAGGCGACATGTAATTTCGTGGTCAACGGTCCTCTCAATCCGTGAAGACTTAGCATAGAACCGCACTCCGGCCCAGCCCGGCTCCCACTTGTTCTTCCTGAAGCGTAGGAGATCTCCGTCTTCCCGCCATCGATGACGCCGGCGCGGGCTGAAGGTGCAACATCCAAATCTGCAGCCTCTTTTCGCTCCCATCAGCCATCTTTCGGGGCTTCGGCTGCTTGTGGAGCTCGTAAAAATCAGCGAAGTTGTTGGTGTCCGCCTCCCCGCCATAGGACTCACAGGCCCAAGCGAACTTCGCCAAGGCGAGGAACGCATGGGGAGTGAGGCCGGTGGATCTGGACTTCATGCGATTCCACCACCCGGCCGCGGGAAGGAGCTGTAAAGGAAGGTGGAGACCACACTTGAAGAAGTCTTTGAAAACGATGCCCCACGCCTTGCGGTTCGGGGAGTCTCAGGCACGGCCGCCTTGGGGGAGCTTCACCTCTTGGTTGGCCCCGATGAAACCCTTACGTATGAGGTCATCGAGCATGGCCTGGGTCATCTTAGACGGACCAAGCTCGTAGGTGACATCAACGTCTTCGCGCGCCATGAGATCTCCCACGGAAGCCGACGTCGGAAAAGGGTCTCCTCCCCGAGGTCTTGAGCGAGCAGCGTCTAGCATGCGGTCCTCGTAGAGCGGAGGAGCGGCGGGAACGACACGAAAGAAGCTCACCGCGTATGGACCGAACAATTCCCTACGGGGGTAGCGGCCCTCACGGCCGTGAGAACTAGAGCAAGCGCGCATGCAACTAAGCCGACGCGTAAGCGAAGGTGTCTAAGCAGAGAGCGAACAGCAAGGCAAACAAGCGAAGGGGTGCAAAGTGGAAGCGAGTGAAAGCGATGGCGGGGTAGCCCTCCGTCAAGGGGCGGCGCCTTTATAGCCGCCCTGCGCGACCCTTCGCATTCCGGAAAACCCGCGTAGCGACCAGCGGGCGGATGCGGTCACCTCAGCCTCGGGAGACGCCGCCTTTACGTCCGTTGCGACCCCGGCGCCTCATATTCTTCAACGCGAAGGTCCCTCGCGTAACCGCCCCAGTCGGGGGAAGGAACCCTCAACACCTCCGCCCGGTGCCGCGATTGTTGAGAGGCGAAGGCACGGCTCGCGACCCCTGACCCTCCGCCCTCAAGGGGGAACTGTTGGGACACGGATCCGGCGCCCTTGGCGGAGGTGGTGAAGGCAGCGGAAAGCGCCGAAGAACCGTTCTAACGAGCATTTGAACTGTGATACACGGGTAAGGCGGATGATACCCGGACCTCGCCCACTAAGATGGCGAAGACACCCGACAGCGACCGACGGAACCCCCTCTTCTCCGCCCGACTCAGCGGGCCGTGTTGTCGGATAAGCGGAGGTCTCCACCTTCGCCGAGCCGGGGAGAGCTTCGGGCGAAGGTCGAGAACCCAGAGTCTTGCGAGGATCGAGGCTAGGCGGGCGGAGATCACCCGATGGGGCCCACAAGCTAGCGAGCCGGAGCGTTGGAGAGTCGAGGCGGTGTGGCGTCATGAAAGTACGGGCTCGCCCCGCGTGTTGTGTGAGTGTTCACGGGAATATGCCGGAATATTAGAGGGTAGATTTGTAATCTTTGGTTCCCGTGCATTTGTAAAACTATAAATAGGGAGGAGTCCTCCCCATGAGAGAGGTTGGTGAATTCCATTTATGATCACTATTGCTTTGGCACCTACACTTAATTCCCTCATTTTAAACGACCTCCCCCCGGGCACCGCACGGGCGGAGGTTCCTACCCCGTGTTGAGACCCCAAGCTCAACAAGTAGAACTGAGTTGGTCTTGATATGAGTTGAGAATGAACTCGGAATGAATTAGGGTTTAGCCCCGGGTTCGTGTGGTCTTCTTATATAGCCCTCGGCGATGAGCAGGACCCTTGGATCAAACCGACCTTCAATAACGGTGTGTAGATACAACCTCAAGGTCGGTGGTAAACCGACATAGAAATCTGAGACCGACGGGTGGGACCCACCGGCGGCCGCCGATTATCCTGGCGGCCGCCGGGGTTAAGATCACAATGTGATCTCCTTCCTCCGTGTGTCTTTCGGTATCTTCTAGAGTGTTTTTAGTCCATATTTTGGGTTGAGTTACTTCATGGTTAAGTCTTGTCATCGTATGGGATGGAAACTCTTAGGTTTCTCACCGTTCTTCTCGCATTTATCTGCTTCAGTCCCTCGCAAAGTCATGGAATACCAAAACTCATGGAAATATGTTAGTTAGACCCCTAGACTTATGTTGATATTCATCTTAAGCCCTTATTTCATGTTAATTGACTAATAATATTATGCTATAACAGGTGTCAACATATACCACTCATTTCTAGGCATTACCTACATACTAGTCTGTCACCCTAGCAATAACGCTCTAAGAAATGCGGGTATGGTATTCTTGATATGCCTTGATAAAAGATGAACTTGATATTTGCAAGCGCACAGATAGAAATACCATTGTAGCACTTCACCGGGAGTCTATCCAGGTATCGTATTTATATTTTACCACAGGGAAGAAAGAGTCTATGCTAAGTAAGAGAGATAAGAATGTCTAATGCATAGGTTAATGAGATCACTTGAGATTCACTTACATTTGTATAATGCAGAGTAACCATATGCATCAATCAATACACATAACAGGATAAGTCACATAATAAAGATAAATGAATAATAAATGATAACTACCCAAGTCTAAGATCATGGTATGCCACTAGTATCATATGAGCTATTAACATGGTTATAGAAAGAATAGAAAGAATATTCCTAAGTTACTCATAATCATATGTCAATGAATACTACAATTAGTGCAATTACATCTAGCTATCATGGCAAGGTTGCAATATATCTACACATGGTGAACATTACCAATGATGATCAAGGACGAAACAAGATCATCACCGTAATTATGGCTCAACTTGGCCTATCATTCGGGGGGTGGACTCCAAAGGACTCAACAGGACTGTCCCTCCCGCGATCTACCACACGTCCCGGAATGTAGGGTGCGATGTCGCAAGTAAACGTTGTATAAACACCACGTTTACACATTGCTTACCACCCACTAAGTGATCATCTAAGTGGATGCTATACGACTCCATGCATAAAATATAAGACAAACTTACTAAAGTAGATATATAACTATAGCAAGCATGGATACATATCACTAAGAATATAATCATTAAATAGAACAAAGTCATAGCAATTGTATTCCAACAAAGATACTTACGGATTGGATACAAGAGAGAAGCCACGAGAAGCTCGGCTCCCGCTACTTCTTGACTATCGGGAATCCAAGGCAAGCTTGACTTCCTCTATAGCTGACTAGGTAGCTAACTACTTCTAATATGATGAACTAGGGCTTAAGATCTAGACTTGGTTGGACTTGGATGAGTATGAACTGAGACTGAATTCGGAATGAAGTAGAACTGAATTAGGGTTTAGCCTTGGGGTCAGGTGGTCTTCTTATATAGCCATCGGCGATGAACAGGGACCCTTGGATCAAACCGACCTTGAACAACGGTATAGATGCAACCTCAATGTCGGTGGTAAACCACCATAGAAAGGAGAGAGGCCGACATGTGGGACCCACCGGCGGTCGCCCGATAATGGGCCCAGCGATCGCCGGGGCCCTGGGCCACAACGACATCTCCTTCCTTCCGTGTCTTCCGGTGTCTTCTAGAATGTTTTAGTCCACTTTTTTGGGTTGAGTTGCCTCACGATCAAGTCTTGTCATCGTATGGGATGCAAACTCTTAGGTTTCTCACCGTTCTTATCTGCTTTTTATCCGATTAGTCCCCGCAAAGTCATGGAATACCAAAACTCATGGAAATATGTCGCTTGGACCTCTAGACTTATGTTGTTATTCATCTTAAGCCCTTATTTCATGTTTAGTTGGCTAATAATATTATGCTATAAGGCATACCAACAATGAGTACAAATCAATTGTAGATTGGAATCGATATCATATTGGAGGAAAACAATGCCACTTCAATGCAAGGTAGGTGAATATATGTCCACCAAAAGATTACTGAATCAGGCAAGATATCGATAACTATTAGACTTAAAATTATTTGAAGTGTTTCTCTAAAACCTAAAGAACAGAGCATCACCAAGACAAAGGACTTGTATTTTACTGACAAAGGTGCCATAAAAAATCTAGTGCTCATAGAAACAAACCCCCAGCATGCTTCTGTATTGGCTAAAGAATTTTTTTTTCTTTTTCTCTAGGGTGCCCCCACCATGCGTCCGATGAAGCATTTTTACAGACAAAGATAGCTGCTAAGTTCAAATATAGCAATTAACAAGGTGGTAAGATTCATAAGAAATTAACTAGCAGTTTAGTTAACATATAGCTACTAAGAATAAACCACCACTAATAAGGTGCTAAGTCAACAATAGATTCACAAGCAATTAATAAGTTCATGGCAGTTGTAATAACATATAACAAGCAAAAAATAATCTGAACTAAGTTAACTGCTTACTGCTCCTACTGAACTGAAGAGATCTAGAATAACACAACCATTCTACACTTTGTGCTGGAAAATTAGAGGATATATGAAACAAAGTGGGGCAAAAAAACAATAACCAAAAAAAAACTACAGTAGAATGGAAACTCAGAAACATCTGCTAATTAACATCCCGCATGACATCCTGGTTGAGTCAAAATCAGGTGTTCCAGTTTAAGACAAGATAACTTTAGTTTCATTTAGTAACATTCAAACAAGCACACAATCATAGTGTTTGTCAAGACTAAGTAAGATTGATGGACGCACCAACACTCATGAGGCATCGAAAGAAACATCCATTAATTTGATCGGTACAGTAAAACAGACCAAGAGTGGAAACAACAATCATACTCAGTGTGACAGAACATGGCAGAGGTCAGGGCAAACCATCAGCAGTAGTCACTTGGAGCAACAACTCACAATTAAGGTGTATGCTTGCACGTATGAAGGCTGTCTATGGATTTGAAATGTACCTGAAAGTTTGATAAGATCTTATCCAGCAATTCATTCTTAGTATCTACTGCTAATCATATTTTTTTAACAACAATGGCATACTATAAGAGGGTGCAAAAATATTACAGTATTCACATCAGTTCGCTTGTTACCCACATATTCAATTAATACATTTTCTCTCCTAAGTTACATTATGTGGAAGACAAATATAATATGCTTTGATTTCCTGGGAGTATCCTCCAACTTCCCTTAGGACTTCAGATAATGATATTTACCTTAGGCCCACCCGACCACCCCACATACAATTAGTGTAGTGTGAAGAAGACATTGCCCATAACAAACTGAACCCACACCTGAGAGCTCTGTTGTGTTGTCAACCTGTTGTGCCAACCTGCTGATGTTCTACAGAACAGATATTATTGGTGCTACTGCAAGGAAATAAAATGTGTTTGTCACAGGAATCAAAGAACAAAGCAGAGTGGGGCTGTGGTTAATGCTTGAACTTTAGCCTATAGAGCAGAGAGAGCACAACTTCTCTTACTGAATGCACAATACTTGTGAAAGCCCAAAAGAAAATCCTAGCTATTGAAACTAAATAAAAAAGATCTCAACCTCATTCCGAATGCTATTAATGAATGAATACATATCTGTTAGTGAACTATTTTTCCCATGACAACCATTAGGGGAAGTTAACTACATTGCTCAGCACTCTATATCTGACAGTTACAAATGCAACTTTTCTGTTATCACAATAAGAATAAGAATAGGCATTGTCAAGATTATATTGCCATATCTCAAACAACTATGTATAAATCTGTGAGTATTTGTGCCTAGTTGTCAGATAGAATTACCAAATTCATTTATGTAATTAGCTGCAGACCACAGTAGACACACCCAACAACCAATAGGACAAGAGCACCAAAGTGACGGACAGACGCGAACTGCTTACCTGCATCCATTGTTGAGCACCAATATACTAGTTGCCTCCGGGAGATCACCGAAGCGGCTGCTAAGCTGCTGCTATTGTCGAGAGGCGACGCGAGACGACGATCGCGTCCCGTGGCATACTTGGTGCCACCGGAAGCCGAGGGAAGGGCAAGTGGTACTTGGTCGTCAGATACCGAGATCCCACACCAGGGAAGCTATTGCCGTAGGCCACAAGGACATGGCCGTGGCGGTAGCCATGGATCTTGCTGCCCCTGGGAAGCCACGTGGTGAGGCGATCCGCGGCGGGGATGGGATCCGGCGGATCTAGCACGGAAGTGAAGCCGATCTTGCCTCTGTTGTAGAAGAAGAAGCCGAGGAGGGTGGCTTCCCGTGGTGGGCGTGGAAGCGGCGAGGAACCCGGGATTGGCGACGAGTCGGCGCCGGTGCTGCACCACGGTGGCGGGGCGGGAGCGAGGCCGGGCGCGGAGGGAGGCGAGCGGGATCTGGCAGAGGAGGTCGTCATTGTCCGGGCCGTGGCGGAGCAGACGCCGCGCCGCCCCGTGAGAGCTCCCCGAAGTGGGGGAAGTCTCGGGAACCCTTGGGTCGCCACACCAACCTACCGAGGCCGCCGCCCTACGTCTAGACCCCAACCCCAGCCCCAGCCCCGTGCTGCCCACCGAAGCCACGGCCGCCCCGCGTGCATCGCGCTCTCGGCGACAATGTCGAGATCCAGATCGGAGGTTGACCTCGTAGTTTCGGTGGGCGACGAGGTCCAACCCGCAGCGACTCCGCTTGGCCCCGACCTCCCGAAACCACGGCCACCTTGCGATTCCATCCCTCCTCTAGCGAGTCGATCCATGCCGGCTACCGTCTCCTACCTCAGCGAGCATCACGGCGGGGTCGGCATCGAGAGGCGGGGTGGTCATTGGAGGCGAGGCCGTGGGATTCTCGTGGAAGGGTCGGCGTCATAAAGCGGGGGCGGCCGCTTTCCTCACCACCGGCGGCGGCGATTTCCCCACCACTACCCAAATATGGCGGCGGCTCCTTCAACCATCACCATCGGCGGTGCTTCTATGGGAGGAAGTGGCGGCGGGTTTACGTGGGCGGGAAGGAAAAAGCGGCGTCTTGCTTCGGGGGGAGGGAGAGGGGGCGGCGGGCTTCTTTGGGAGGGAGAGAGTGGCGAGTGGCGGCAACTGAGTGAAGAGGGAGGGGTCACGGTGGAAAATGGATGGGTTTGTGTTTGGACTAGGGTTCGGCCCGAAGCCAAATTATCATATTACCCTTGGCCTAAGTGAAGAGGTTCTAGAATATGTATGGACAAAATTGTCATTTCACATTCAAAATTTGGTTTTGGGTGCAGCGGGAGATGTATGCGCTCACACCTCACGCTGAATTTCATTGGAGGGAGCTCACATGGGAACATTACATATAAGACCTTATATATTTTGGTAATTTTAAAGACTTTTCTATTTCTCGGATATACTACACTTGACCCTTGTATACATGTTTAAATATTAATATATGCCCTTATAGTCTTATTTAGATCATTTAAAAGTAGTTTTTGAAACTCTAGATGGTTTCAAATCGAAAAGTCATGAATACCAAAATTGTACAACTCTTCAAGATCTACATTTGGTATTAGAGTCAACTTTTCATTTTTCAAAGTTTTGACGTCTCGAATTTTGAATTTTGAATTTTTTACGGCTCCAAACGAGTTTTTGAAGCCCTAGACGGTCTCGAATTGAAAAGTCATGAATACCAAAAATTCGTAACCCATCAAGATCTACAATTGTTATTTAGGTCATTTTTGCATCTGAAAAAGTGTTAGGAAAGTGTAGTTGTAAATGGACAACCTGTCTCACATAGTTTCATAAACTCTATGTGAGATATATGATTTTACGACTAGTGTTTTCCAACACTTTCTCAAAAGAAAAATGACCTATATAAAAATTGTAGATCTTGATAAGTTCTAACACCTTTGTATTCAAAAGTTTTTCATCCAGGGTCATTTAGTGTTCCATTTGACAAAGGTTTGACCTAGTCAAACTTTGAATTTTTAAAAATGACACCATTGAACGAGTTTTCGAAGCCATAGATGGTCTTGAATTGAAAAGTCATGAATACCAATATTGCTAAGCTCTTTAAGATCTACATTTGGTATTAGATTCAACTTTTCATTTTTTGAAGTTTTGACGTCTCGAATTTTGAATTTTGAATTTTTAATGGCTCGAACGGGTTTTCAAAGCCCTAGATGGTCTCGACTTGAAAAATCATGAATACCAAAAAATTCATAACTCATCAAGATCTACAATTGTTATTCAGGTCATTTTTGCATCCGAGAAAGTGTTAGCAAAGTGTAGTTCTAAATGGACAACTCTCTCACATAGTTTCATAAACTCTTTGTGGGATCCATGGTTTTGCGACTAGTCTTTTCTAACACTTTCTCAAAATGAAAAAACGACCTACATAAAAATTGTAGATCTTGATGAGTCTTAACACCTTTGTATTCAAAAGTTTTTCATCCGGGGTCATTTAGTGTTCCGTTTGACTAGGGTTTGACCAAGTCAAACCTTGAATTTTTAAAACCGACATCTCCTCAAGCTAGTTTTTTTGAAACTCTAGATGGTTTCAAATTGAAACGTCATGAATACCAGTATTGTTAAGCTCTTTAAGATCTATATTTGGTATTAGGGTCAACTTTTCATTTTTCAAAGTTTTGATGTCTCGAATTTTGAATTTTGAAATTTTTACGACTCAGAACGGGTTTCGAATCCCTAGACGGTCTCGACTTGAAAAGTCACGAATACCAAAAATTCATAACTCATCAAGATCTACAATTGTTATTCAGGTCATTTTTGCATCCGAGAAAGTGTTAGCAAAGTGTAGTTCTAAATGGACAACTCTCTCACATAGTTTCATAAACTCTATGTGAGATCCATGGTTTTGCGACTAGTGTTTTCTAACACTTTCTCAAAACAAAAAATGACCCATATAAAAATTGTAGATCTTGATGAGTTCTAACACCTTTATATTTAAAAAGTTTTCATCCGAGGTCATTTAATGTTCCGTTTGACCAAGGTTTGACCTTGAATTTTTAAAAATGACAACTCCGCTAGTTTTTCGAAACTCTAGATGGTTTCAAACCGAAAAGTCATGAATACCAGTATTGTTAATCTCTTCAAGATCTACATTTGGTATTCGGGTCAACTTTTTTATTTTTTGAAGTTTTGACGTCTCGAATTTTGAATTTTAAAATTTTTACAGCTCGAATGGGTTTTCGAAGCCCTAGATGGTCTCGACTTGAAAAGTCACGAATACCAAAAATTCATAACTCATCAAGATCTACAATTGTTTTTCAGGTCATTTTACATCCGAGAAAGTGTTCGGAAAGTGTAGTTCTAAATGGACAAGTCTCTCACATAGTTTCATAAACTCGATATGGGATGACTGAAGTGAACACAATTACTTGATAGAACATGATTTTAGAAAAAATTAGAAAACAAATCATGAAATTTGGAGTTAGAATGTGGGAGAAAGACTAGTTACAAGTTTTAACTAGAGATTAGAAAAAAACTTGTATTTATGTTCTTGATTTTTCACGTATGCTCATTTATATGATTTCATACTTGGAACATGTACGTGAATAACCTTAAAAATGAAAAGATAACCACTTCAATCACAAAAGGTGGAATGGCCTGGTGGTAGGACTCAACTTCATAGAACAAGAGGTCTTGGGTTCGATCCTTGCCTAAGACAAATTTTTTTACTATTTTCTTTCTTCCGGTAAAATGAGCAATACAACCTTAAATTGGTCAAATAAACTAAAAATAGCACAAAAGCGTGAATGGTCTAGTGGTAGGACTTTGCACTCTAGAACGAGAGGTCTAGGGTTCAACCCCTGCTTGAGACGAAATTTTTGCTGTTTTCTTTATACATGTAAAACAGGCATTTATACGATGTACATTTGGTTTATGCTGAATCTGCCTACTGTTGATATTTCTTACATGATCCAAATTAGGAAGGCAAAAGAAATATATAAGGTATCTATCTAATCATGTTAGCTTGGATGTGGAATTAATCTCACGATCCAACAAAGGCGGAGTTAGGCGGTGTTAGTTGTGGGGTGTAATCTTAGTATCATTATCCATAGTGGAGTTAATCTCACTAGGATATGTACTCAAGGTATACCACTCATTTCTAGGCATTACCTACACACTAGTCTGTCACCCTAGCAATAATGCTCTAAGAAATGCGGGTATGGTATTCTTGATAGGCCTTGATAAAGAATGAACATGATATCTCGCAGCGCATCGGATAGAAATACCATCGTAGCACTTCACCGGAGTAATCCGGTATCGTATTTATATTTTACCACAGGGGAAGGGGAGTCTATGGAAAATAGAGAGAAGGGTATCTAATGATTTAGATTGTGATTTACTTGAGATCCACTTGCGCTTGTATAATGCGAGTAGCCATACGCATCTTCCAATACTAAACAGGGATAAGTCACAAGATAAAGATAATTGAATAAATAATAACTACCCAAGTCTAAGATCATCATATGCCACTAGTATCATACGAGCTATTAGCATGTTATAGAAAGAATAGAAAGAATATTCCTAAGATACTCCTAATCATATGTCAATGAATACTACAATTAGTGCAATACATCTAGCTATCGTGGGCAAGGTTGTAATACATCTACACATGGTAAGCATTACCAATGACAATCAAGGACGAAACTCGATCATCACCATAATTATGGCTGAACTTGGCTTATCATTCGGAGGGTGGACTCCAAAGGACTCAACAGGACTGTCACTCCCACGATCTACCACACGTCCTGGAATGTAGGGTGCAATTGCGAGATAAACGTTGTATAAACACCACGCTTTACATTGCTTATCACCCACATAGTGATCATCTACGTGGATGCTATACAATTCCATGCATAAGATATACGACAAACTCACTAAACTAAATATATAACCATAGCATGCATAGATACATATCAATAAGAATATAATCATTATATAGATCAAAGTCATATCAATTGTATTTCGATAATAATACTTACAGATCGAATACAAGAGAGAAGCCACGAGAATCATCAAGCCCCGCTACTTCTTGACTATCGGGAATCCAAGATGAAGTTGACTTCCTCTAGAACTAGCTAGATAGCTAACTACTTCTAATATGATGAACTAGGGCTTAGGTCTAGACTTGGTTGGACTTGTTGTGAGTTGAGATGAATTGATAATAAATTGATAATGAATTAGGGTTTAACCCTGGGATCAGGGGGTCTTCTTATATAGCACTTGGCGATGAACGAGGGGACCCTTGGATCAAACCGACCTTCAACAACGGTGTAGATACAACCCCAAGGTCGGTGGTAAACCGACATAAAAATCTCGGTGACAAGTGTGACCCCCCACCAACGCCGGCCTAAAAGCCTCGGCGGCCGCGGGGGTGGAGATCATCTCGAGATCTCCCTTCTCCTGGTGTCTTCCTGTATTTTCTAGAGTGTTTTAGTCCACATTTCGGGTTGAGTTACTTCACGGTTAAGTCTTGTCAACGTATGGGATGTAAACTCTTCGGTTTCTCACGATTCTTCTCTGCTTTTCTCTGTTAGTCCCTGCAAAGTCATAAAATACCAAAACTCATGGAAATATATTAATTAGACCCCTAGACTTATGTTGGTATTCAACCTAAGCCCTTATTTCATATTTAATTGACTAATAATATTATGCTATGACAGGTGTCAACAAGCTCCCCCAAGCTTACCTCTTGCTAGTCCCTAGCAAGACATATGATATTATATTAAACTACTTGGATCAGGAGTTGCTGCAACGCTTCCATACTTTAAGAGTACACATGCTTTCAAACAAAATTTCTCTCGGATAAGAATAAACTTTTAAACCTTCAACTTACCCATATTACCTTTTACCTTTGGGGCTTATAACCTTTTCTTCAATCTTGGGTAATTGAAAGATAGAACAGTCAAGTCAAGCACTGTATCTCAAACTCTTTTGTTCAACTGTCCTTCTGGAGTTTTTGCTGGTTTTCAAATAAAACTCAAAGTTCCCAGTATGACTCTCTCTAGTCTCTCATTTTTGGTATTTGTGGATCCTCTCTAAGGCAATAAGGTTGTTTTGCCTTTCTCTCATAATATGTAGTATTTTTGGCTAAGGCAGTAGCACACTATGCCTTCTTCTCTCTCATCCTATATCTAAGGCATATATCTGGAGCTCATAGGTAGGAGAAACTATATTTACTTACTAAGCATATATTGTAAATTCAAGCAATGGATCCAAAGGCACGAGTCACACTGATCAAGTGGTGCATGTGTATGGTGGATAGAGAATATATAGTGGATAAGGGGTATGGAATGAATGAGGGGAAAGCTTACTTTTGCTCCTTAAGGAATCATCTCTTTTGGAATCTGAAAAACTTTGTGAGAACTTGGGTTGTATCTTTTCTTTTTCTTTTATGGAG